>JADILG010000039.1:0-63583 GCA_017591655.1 Thielaviopsis populi | reverse complement strand
ACACACCAGGAACGAGACTTTTTTTTTTCTTTTTTTTTTAAAAAAAAAAAAAGAAAACCAATCTTTTTTTTTTTTTATTTATGTTTACTTTTTCTTCTTCCTAGCCCCCCCCCCCCCAAGTTTCTCTCACCTGCCAATTTGGCTCAAGCTTCTCTGTACAGTAAATCCTTCGCCATCACCAACCCAACCCCGACCTGCGTCCTCCTTCCAAATTCTTTTCGGCAGCTTCCTATTCCCATATATTTGGTGTGTATTCTATACAGGTTTTTTTTTTCTTCTTTTTCTTTACTATAGACGTCTTTGGCTATTGCCTTTTGTATTTTCATAGTCCTTCCTCAATCTTATACTTCCTTTTTTACTTTTGTGGGGGAGGCTCAATCTCCAACAGGACCAGTGAATGTTGGAGATTTTGGGGGAGATTTCAGGTAGTTCCTGAAGCAACACTCAAGGTTGATGTCACTAGTGTATTCACATGCACAATGCCTCTAATAGAACATGCAACAGACTCTTAACAGAAGCTCCACGCTGAGACCGTATTCAGACCTGACACATCGCATGTCCAACTCACTACTCATCACTCTCTTCTTGTTTTTGTGTTGGCAAATCACATGTCATGCATAGAGCCCAACGCGTAGAGAAGAGAACTGCCAAGTCTATCGATAGGATGGATGGCTCACATGATGGACCAAGGTCGAAAACAAAAAAAAATATCAAAAAGATAAATATAAACACAGAGATCAAAAGGATAGCAACCAGCACCAAAAAAACTCAAGACCAACAGCAGAAAAGAGGCCCCGCGGCAGATAAAGAAGACAAAAGAAAACGAGCGGAAATGAGACCAAGAAAACAAAAAAAAGAAAGAAAAAAACAGAAAAGAAAATTGACAACGAAATGAAAAGCAGAAACCCAGTTGGCAATGCTTTTGCTTTGCATATGCAATATCAAGAAGCCCAAGGACGCCTCAGAAGCCAAGGCATGCCGAATAAAATACCGGGCAATATCTCTCAATTGCACATGACCATCCATGGATAGAAGACTAGGCATTGTATCTCGGCGTGCACTGAGCAAGTAAAGAAGAGAAAATGAAAACAAAACAAAACAAGAATAGAGAAGCCCTCACTTAAGCCTGTGCTTCCGGGTTGTAGGTATCCCTAAAGAGTCTTTGGCAATGGCCATGGCCAGGCAGGTAGACAGCTCTCAAGAACCCTCACCCCTCCAATTGGCTATGGCCTCGGCCTTTGCCTTTACGTCATCAAACTCTTGGTCGCCAAGTAGTCTGAAAGGTTTTTTGTTAGGACGTCGGGCATGGTGTACAGATCAATCGAGAACTCTCCGGCTGATGGACGAACAAGAAAGAAAGGGTTAGCAGGTGAGCCATGTTGTCAAACATAAACTTGAAGAGAACCAGAGTGGATTAGGGGGACCGCGGGGCGGCGACTCACTCTCAACATCGCTCTTAATATAAGTGTCGGTTGACTTGAAGTCGTGGATGATCTGGATAGCCTTCAGCAGATCCTCCTCCTCAAGCTTTTCCAAGGCCTGGGCAATCTTCTCGTAGTCAATCTTTTGGCCACTAGACTTTTTGCCGGCCGCTCCGACCTTTTTCTTGGGACGCTCGTCATCGTTGGGAAGAGGGCCAAGCTCCCGTAGCCTCTCCTGCAGGGCTTGAGACGGGTTCTTGAAGGTAATGCTCTGGACCGACTCATAGTGCTCTTGGTGGAAGCTCAGATCATGTGGCACTGAGATCTTGGTCTTTTCGGTGTAGTAGCAGTCGACTGAGAGCTCGAATCCACCCCAGCCTTCGTTTTTGCACTCAAATGGGGGCTTTGTGAAAGCTACAAGGCAGGAGGAAAGGGGGTGGGGAGGTTAGAGAGAGCCAAGATGAGGGCGGGATACGACACACGGAAGCTCGAGATACTCACTCTGGACGGGGTTCTCAAATGAGGGGTGGAGGTGGTAGACGACTTTGTTGAAGCAGTCGGCGGGATGCTCGTTTCCAGCAGCATCCAGCATGAAGACCTTGATAGACCACTCACGCATGGGGTAGTGTTCTACGGGGGACGGCTTGTCGCTACAAGAATAGTCAGTACATGTGATGGCGAAATTGGCTGGGCCGGGATAGGCCGGGATGGGCCGGGCTAGGCTGTGCTGGAACAGATAATGCGGACTTACATCTCATGCTGATCAGTGACGAGTTTGATTTTGCGCTGGACGGGCGGGTTAGCACATCTGCGACTAGATGCAGGATTTGACCTTGCAATAGAGAGGGGTGGCTTTTTAATGGAGATGATTCGCAGGTGATGCGGATGGGCTTCAGAATCAGGCGGGGGAGTTGGAGTGGCAGTGAGGACGAGAGTGGGAGTGAGAATCAGACTGGAATCAGGAGTGAGAAGGTGTCGTAGAGATAAGCCAACTTCCAGGGAAGAGACGGGGGGGGGGATATCAAAGCAAGCGATGCAAATAATGGGAGCGAAAGCCACGATATCGAAGTCGGTGTTCCAGATATACCCGGCCGGTAAAGAGGGACAGACAGGACACGACACGACACGACACGACACGACACGACACGACACGAGGCTGGTCGGTCGGCTTCCATCAACAATACAGGGCGGTGATGATTAATTGGGCATCTCTGGCAGGCAGATGAACAGAGGCAATTGGGAGGCAGGAAAATATGAAAAGCAGGACAAGCAGGCCACTACAGACAGTCAGAGACACAGGCAGGGGCACAGGTAGAGGCACAGCCACAGACACGAAGATTTCCAGACCAAAGAGTCTTTTGCTTCAGTCTGCTTCAGTCTGCTTCAGTCTGCTTCAGTCAGGCTGTAAGTCAAGTACAGCAAGTAGGACATCACAACTGGGCACTTGGGGTGACGAAGGCATGCTTGTGAAATGAGTGAGGGCGAAATTGGGATGCTTGGGCTTAAGCTATACTCGGGCCGAGATGGCAGACGCCGATTGCCGTGGCTTGGGAGGGAGCGGGAGGGGATGGGGATGGGGATGGGGCCTTGGGAGGGGGAGTTGCGTGTCAAGCTATAAGCCGTCCGTCCTCGTGCTGCGATGACGGATAACCTTGCAGACGCTGCGCCCAAGCAGATGTGTAGCAAAAGGCCTGGCCTGGCCTGGCCTGACCTGGCGTGAATGAGATATAATGTGATGAATAGAAAAGGAGGGAACGCAAGGCGATGGCGCAAGAAAGACTAACCTCGACAATCATAGTGATGACAGTGCAGGAGAGGGCTCAAGAGATGAAGATGGAAAGAAAGATAGAGAGAGGGTGTGTGTGTGTGTGTGTGTGTCTGTCTGTCAATGTATCGTTGAACTGGACAAAAAGGCAGAACAAGAGACTTATACACAAACAAATAAAAGCCCAGGACGAAAGAAAAAGGAAAAAGGACTGGCCGAAAAGAGAACAGCAGCCCGGAAACAAAAAAAAAAGTCGATGATGAAACGAAACGGAAGAGAAAAAAAAACAAGAGAGAAATTTGTTCACCAGCAACAAGAAAAAAAAGAAAAGAAGAAGAAAAAAATGTGGTAAATCGTAAAAGCGAGCCTGGAAACGCGAAAACTCTCTCAGTACTGCGATAGAGAAGAAGAAAAAGAAAAGAAGAGAAAAAACAGCTGAGAAATTCCTCCCAAGGGCAGCTTTTTTTGGTAGGAGAAGAACCAAGCAAGCAAACGAGAAGAATTTAAAAAATGAAAAAAATAAAAGGGTGGAAAAAAAAATACAAAAGGCTCTTTGTTGCTGTGAATTACAGCGCTCAAGATGTGCTGTTCTGTGCTGTGTTGTGCTGTGCTGTGGTGGGTTAAAGGAAAGTTCTGGGAGGTTGGCTGAAATTATGCTTCCGGTCTTTTCGTTTCTTCCGTTGTCGCGCTCTTTCTCTTTTTTGCCTTGCCTTGCTCACTCCACGAGGGCCTGTTTTTTTGCCTTTTGCCTTTTGCCGTATTCATAGCAAAAGGGTTGGTGACAAGGTTCCCTTTGACTTTTCCCTTTTTCTTTTGACCGCCGGCTTTAGGACAGAGCATCGAAAGGACAGGCCCAACATGCGTGTAGCGTGTATTAAAGCTTCTTTTTCTTCTAGGAGCAGCCAGAAATATATACAAACAAAGACCAAGTCTACAACAGGAAGTAGCAAACGGCCAAAAAAGAAAAAAAAAGAAAAGAAAAAGAAAAAAAAAGAAGCCCATGGAACCACGTAGACCTCTTTCCCGCTCTTTCCCTGGGAAGCCACCATACTACAAACAACACACACACCATACAGAAAAAGAGAGAGGAAAAAAAAAAGGCAACAGCCAAATACAAAGCCATCAAGGCCACTCACCCACTCACCCACTCACCCACTCACCCATTCACCCACCCGCTCTCACAGTTTGCTACTTGGTGACGTGTATACTCGCTCACTCACATCCCCACTCCAAAAAAAAAAAAACACCCTTTCGGGCTTTTCTTTTTTCCTTTCCCCCCCCCCCCCACAGTATTCAACTTAGTGACGTGTATACCCCCCCCCCCACATCCCCCCCCCAAAAAAAAAAAAAAACCATACAGGTCTTTCCTTCTTCTCTTGCTCTCCTCCTCCTCCTCCTCCTGCTCCCTCTTCCTTTTTCCTTTTCCTCCTCTTCAACCTGGCCTTGTCTGCCTTCTTCCCGCCCAACCTTTCCCTCCCCACAATATCCCCAGAACGCCACAGCAAAGTGTGGCTGGGCTTGGGCTTGGGTTACCTACCACCCACCAAACCCAATCCCACTGGCCTCTCTTAAATTGTGTCCATCCATATATATATGCATGTAAAATTATCACCACACCCACCGCCCAACCCCCGGCATGCACTTGCTGTTGTTTCTCTTCTGCTCAATGCACAATGCACCAATATGTAGACATGTTTTTTTTTTCTTTCTTCTTTGTTCTCCCCCCATCTTCTTTCTTCTACTTCTTTTTCTTCTGCTTTTTTTTATTATCCTCATTCTCTAGAGCAGAACCGCCGAAAACAAAAAAAGAAAAAAAGAGGAGGACGTGACACGTTTTGTTCAAATTTATTTCATTGATGAAAGGGGAAGATGATGAGGGAGGGGAAGGGCATATGTTAAGGTCGTGATCCATAAAGTTAAAAAAAATACAGCACACAACGTGATTTTGACGTTCATGTCGACGTCGATCTGCGTAGTGCTTGTATGGGGAGAGGAGAAAAGAGGGAAAGGGAAAATAGGAAATGGGGTGGAGGGACAAGGCGGGAGCAGAAGCGGAAGCGGGAGCGGGAGCGGGAGCGGGAGCAGTAGCAGCAGCAACAGCAACAGCAACAGCAATGAACAACAGTAGTACTGACAGTGGCAGCATGAGCAGCAAAATCAGCACTCCGAGACACCATACCATGGCTTGGTTTCTCTTTTGATATGTTCACAGTATGCTTACATGTACATGTATGCGCGTCTTGTGCTCGCCAACCCAGCCCATCACCGAATTCATCGTATATGTGTGGTGTGATGGTGGTGAACAAATATGAGGACAAGTATGAACAAGAGGAAGGGGGAATGGGGGGGAGGGAGGGGAGAGGGAAGGGGAATGGGGGAAAGGACCAAAACAAGCTGCCCATGAAGCGACAATCTCTAGACAAGAGATAAAGCTGCTTAAGCCTCGGTCTTGAAGGCCTCCTCGTTCAGCTTCTGGGCCTCAGTGAACGAATCCTTGAACTGGTTGGCGTCTGTGAGAAGGAGAAAAAAAAATGTTAGTACTAAAACACTTCTGTCTCGCCTGGCCTGGCCTGTATCAAGACATGGCAAGTTTATTGCTTTCTCTCGGGAAAAAAAAAACACGCCATCATCCGTTCCGTTCCATGTTGGCAAAGTAGACTTACTCTCAGAGTTGGCAAAGCGAATGGCCAGGGTAGCAGCCTCGGGCTCGCCCTCGCTGATATCGGCGGCAACGTTCCACACCCAGCTCCGGTCAGAGCCGACGTTGGGGGACAGCTTCATCTCAGGGGTAACTGCAGGGTATCATCACATCACATTAGTACATTTCTCCCCTCTCCCCGACACAGTACCGACCAGACACTAGGAAAACAAGAACGAGAACAAGAACTCACTGTAGTGGTTGGCGCAGACCTTGAGAGTCTTGTCACGGCGCATGACCAGGCGGACCTTGCCAGAATCCTTGTGCTTCAGCAGACGGACATCACCGGTACCACGCTCCTTCCATTCGCTCGTGTCCTTGACGAAGCGGAACAGCTTAGCGCGCATCTTGAACATCTGCTCCTCGGACTCCTCGTTGGTCTTGACATCGACCTTCTCGGTCAGCCTGACGACAGGCTCAAAGTGGACATCCTCCGACTCGGGGGCCTCATCCTCGTCGCCCTCCTTGGCAGCAGCGGCAGCATCACGCTGCGCCTTGGCGCTGCCCGAGTTGTCACCACGGTCCTCGTCCTCCTTCTTTTCCTTCTTGGCGCCGCCGCCGAACATCGAGAACACGGCAGAAGAGGTCACGGGCTTGTCGGCCTGCTGTGGAAGAAAAAAACCATCAGTTAGTAATCAGTATCCGCAAAAAAAGACATGGCAGAAGAAGAATCTTTGTGTGGGTGGTCCAGCATATGCAGAGGTGCAGGGCAGGACAGGGCAGGGGGTAAGCGTAAGGGGATGGAGGGGTAGTGGAAGGGCAAAGGAGGGAGGGGAGAGCAGGCTTGTGCGTCATATCGTATGCGTGCGTTTGCGCTGAACATTTCGGAGTTTGGACAGCTCTGGCAAATTACAACTAGCCGTGATGACGCAGAGAGGAAGGGCGAGAGAGGAAGAGGGAGAGGGGGAGGGAGGGGGGGCATGTGAAAGCTAGCAAGCCTTGTACCGCCGAGGAGAAAAAGGCCACAAAAGAGAGCTGGAGTGATGCGGCCTCTGGAAAGCAAGCTTCGGCATTCCTCTCTGGGCTTCTTTTTTTGTTTTCTTTTTATCCTGTGATCTCTGCCAATACATCCGACATCTCGGCTTGTTTCCTGTTGCCAGTTTGGACCGAGATACCCAACGACATTGAGATCAAGGCTGAAAATACAGGTATGCAGGCGGTGCCCCTCTTCCTGGCCTCCTCTCCCGGCCACCTCCTCTCAGGGCCTCGTGTGCGGAATAGAAAAAGAATAGAGACGCGGGGCAGTCGTACCTCAGCCTTGGGCTCTTCAACCTTGGTCTCCTCGACCTTGGTCTCCTCGACCTTAGTCTCCTCGACCTTGGGCTCTTCAACCTTGGGCTCAGTGGAAGTCATAGTGGCGATAGTTGTGTGTGGTGTGTGGTATGTGGTATGTGCGTGGATAATGGACGCAAAGAAGATGATGGAAGCAGAAAAGAAGAGAAAGTGGTTGAAGAAAGGTTCAAGTTTGATGGAGTGGGTTTTTTTTTGGAGGGGGGGGGGGTCGAAGAGGGAGAAAAAAAAAGGGACCTGATTAAGCCAGAAACAAAACAATAATAATAATAAACCCCCAAAATAAAGGAGAATAAAACTAGAAAGAAAATTCAGGTCGGCACCAACTCCCCCCCATAACAAGCGCCGCCCGCCGACTTTACTTGGGCCCCAGCAGCACTACACTCCAAACTTGCGATGCATTTTACTCTCGACTCTCGATTTGATCTCCACGACATCTCATTTTATCCAGTCGTTTTCCATACCGAGTGCTTTGTACATATCTATATCCATATCCACCCATATGCCATCGTCAAGCGACCTAAAAGACAGCAAAAGAGCCTTGAAATGTTTTTTTTTCCACCTTACCCCGCCCCGCAGCTTGCCTTGGTCACCAAAACCCCGCGATGGTCTTTTTTCCCCCTAGCAACAAACAGAGCCAAGTAGATTTGCCGTGATACCAATAAAACGGGGGCACATACACGCACACAGAAATCCGCCACGAGAGGTGGCTGCGATTCGATTCGATTCATCTTGATTCTCTAAAGGCCTGATTGACACGCTATTTCAAACTGCCTTTTTTGTGTCTTCTTCTTTCCTTGTGCTCTTGGGCACAAAAGCGCTATGTGCAAGCTCACAAGCGCAGCAAGGTTACTTGCTCTTTGTTTACCAGCCCAATCTCGCTGTTGTTGTGATTGGCCCAGGGTGCTAGCTAGGGTTTGTTGAACTTCGCCACTCATACTCAGACAAGCTAACCCTATTAACCTCGCCTTCCAACAGCACAGCCCAAGTCAACAATGCATCCAACTAAGAACCATTGGCTTTTAGCTTACAAGACAAACAGATAATATTATGTTATCATGTATCGAGTACCGGGCCCTTGTCCCCAAATTCCATACCGATATCCCAAATTCTCAATCTGGAGCCTGAAATCATTGTGGCCATCATGCGGCCAGCAAAAAAAAAGCAAAGTACCACTAGAGGTCGTCTTGCTCTCAGAAGACAAACAAGACCGAAAAGCCTCTCAAGACACAACAAGAAAAAGAAAAAAAAGAAAAGACACACGTAGTAGTAGATCGGAATGGTGATAACTGTGCTTTGAGCTGCGTGGACTGTCATGCGAAGATCAGGTCCGGTATGAGCCCATGGCCAAAGGTTGTCCAGGTTTTCCAAAGTAGATCAGGTGTCGAAAATGTGACAATGCATGTGAGGATATTTAGATAATATGTAGTGGTGCGAGAGAGAGGGAAGAACACGTCCGGCATGATCGAAATTAAAAGAAGAAAAAAAAAAGACATCATGGAAAAAAAATAGAGAGCGTAGCCTATGCCGAGCCCAAGAATGTGTAAGTGATTAAAGCTCTCTTCATAATCAATGCAAAGGGAGCTGGGGTAAGAAAGATGACGAAAATAAGGAAAAAAAAAAGAAAAGAGAGTATCCTACCTTGATCATAGACAGAGTCGTGTCTACTACACAGAGTAAGTCATTGCAAGTACATGGGCAATGTATATGCTCCTCCTCTGTACTGACTGACAACTTTCCAATGCTAAAAACTCTTCAGTGCTACAGGCTTACCCGAAAGACAGCACAGCACGGGCAATGTCCCTTGCTAAGCCCGGCCCTGAGCCCATCGGCAAAGCTTGGATAGCTGGTCCTTGAGATACTTGTCACCACGTATGGCATAAAGCCTGCTCTCATCTGTGCGGCCACGCATGTTAAGCCACCAGGACTTGGCGTTAATCTGGGCTCGGAGGTAGGTCATTTTGCACTTGGCCGAGACTTCACGAGCCTGGCGACCAAGCATCTGGCCTTCTTTCAAGATGCGAGGCATAAGGTGATGCTTGATGCGGGCGGCCGAGTCTTTAGCTTTAGCAAACCTGGTGTTAGCAAAAGCTCCGTTCTTCCACCACGCTTGTGCCCTGTCCCGGGCCAGATTCCAGAGAGGGCTGATCTTTGAAGCGCGGAAGGCACAAATAGGCTCCTCGGCGCGCATTTTCTTCTTTAGTGATTTGCCAAAATCATAAAACTTAGCCCACGTCTTCATTCTCTTAAAATGGGTGATGGCAGCTGGCTCGTCATTCGAAGGCCAGAAACGGCGAAACTGGAAACGTGAAAAGGGATCTGACGTGGGGGTGGATGTTGTAGTCTTGGTGACGTAAATATAGCGGACCGAAGTGTGGTAGTTAACAATAGTGGTGGTTGCAGTGGGCAACTTCATTGACAGGGCGTCGTTTCTGACGTGAGAAGCTGGAACTTCGGGCTTCTCGATAGTAACCAGCTTGTAGGCCCCAAAGAACAGACCGCCAAAGAAGCTGAACATTAACAAAGCCGCTACTAGAGTCTCCAGCATGCTCATTCTAGGAAGACCATACTTTCTGACAGTTTTTGGAAAATAGTGGCCGTCCAGCCGCTTGCTCCGACGCCAAGAAGGTGACGGGCTGGCATTGATCTTGGGCCGCTCCAGCGTCATGGAGAGAGTCGGAGTAGATGGCTTGTCTAGTGAGTCTTCCATGTAGTCAATCGAAGGACTGCGACTGAGGCTCTCTGGAGCTGCACACTGACGGAAAAGCTCGAGGATATGACGATGCGAAAGATCTTTGTCAACCACGACGATATGGCTGCTCCTGGGCGTGCGGTCACGATCGGGGCCATCTCCTTCCATGATATCATCCTCATCTCCTGACTCATCGGATTCAGTGACCACGGAGGCAGTTTCATGCCGTGCAGCACTAGCTACGGCGGCTGTAGTAGCAGCATCGGCCGCAACAGAAACGTAGTCGATGAGGGTCTGTGATGGCAGTGGTGTGGTATCGTAGTCCTCGTCGTCGTCAACCAGATCGGTGATCGAGCGGCAGGAAATGCGACGGCGGACATCGTTGGCTTGGTCAATTTCCATTTGAGAGGGAACAGTTTCGTGTTCGTAGTGATCGCTGTCGTGAGCATTGGCATCGGCATCGGCATCGGTATCGGCAGCGGCTTCGGTATCGACTTCGACATCAGAGTTGGAATCGGCGATACTATGCACATCGTCTTCGCCACCTTGCGAAGCAGTGCCCAGAGAAAGCATCGGGGTCAGGCGGCCATCTTGGCTTTCTGTGTCCATGTTGCTGACGAGCTCATAGGTGGACTCGGCCAACAAGCCAGTATCTTCTTCAGCCGAGAACGAGGGCACAAGGTGTGCCGTAGGCGAAAGGCCATTGGGAGGAGGGTCCATGATGCTGTTTTTGCTGTTGGCTAGCCAACGAGCAAGGCGTTCGTTCCCTTGAGGTCTGGGGAAGCGGAGGGAGACCGGAGATGAGGACGAGGATGGTGATGGGGGAATTGAAAGGACAAAAGAAGACGAGGCGTTGCTTTGGTTAGGTGGGGGGATAACGATAGCAGCCTTGTCTCGAGAAATGGAGGTGTCTGGTTTACAAGAGGGGGTCTGATTTTCCATATACAAGCAAAGTGTGAACAAGCGGGCTTCAGAGCACAGAAGCGGCTGAAGCTCGTTGAAAGACAAAGACAAAGAGAGAGAGAGACAAAGAGAGAGAGACAAAGAGAGAGAGAGAGAGAGAGAGAGATAGAAAGAGAGAGGAAGGCGAGGCGCTGAGGAGGGAGATGACGCGAGAGTGGTGTGGGGTAGGCTGTGGATTAAAGGCACGATGACGTATGTATGTTGCCGGTTGAGCAGAGAGAAGAAGGACGGGCCGCAATGTAATAGACGGAGGTGAGAGTTTACGTGAGAACAAAAGCGAAGATGTAAGAGAGAGAAGACGCGGAGAGCAAGTAGTGGAAGATGAGAGAAAAAAAAAGCGGAAAGAGAAGTGACACACAAACAAACAAAAACGGGGTGGTGATAGAAGGAGGGGTTGTTTCTGGATTTGGGGCGCAAGGCAAGTGCCAAATAAGGGAGGCCCCAGAGCAGAGGAGGGGAGGAACAGCGACAAGCCAGATAAGGAGATAGCAAGGAATGGATGGCGAGATGGTGAGATGGCGAGATGGCTAGATGGCTGGCCGGACTTGCTTGATTTTGGCTGGGCCAGGACAGAGTTTGGGGAAGATTGTAGGAGATAGAGCGGGGCGGATTACAGCAGATTCAGTCGAGGCGAGAATGGAAAGAAGGGAAAGAAGGAGGAGGGGGGAACAAGAGGAAGAGAAAAGGACGGGCAAGAGCTACGTACTATGTACTCTGTACTTTGTACTTTGTACTATGTACTTTGTACTATGTACTGCGTACATATGTACATATGTACATCTGTACATGTGCAGATAAGACACCACAGCCAGCAAAGATCAGGCAGAAACATCTCACTGGATAATACTCACAAGTAGGGACATTATTTGTCTACAGGCTGCTAGAAGGCTTTAAAAGCACTCGTCTTATGCTATAAAAGCCAATAAATACGCCACCAGCCCACACCACCCACGGGCCTAACTACAGGTGATCTAGGCCGTATGTATGGCTGACGCCCCTGAACAAAGACGACAAATGAACAGCGCATGTTCAAGCAGCCACATGCTGAAAACACAGGGCATTTGCAGCAAAGAAGAAAAAAAGGAGGGGAAGTCTCCCGCCCCCGCCCATATCCAGTCGACTTGCGATTCTTCACATGTTGTTATCAGCCCTCATTAGAGCTTAGAGCTTGAGATGTTGGAAGTGGGCTATCGCTAGACGGGAGGATTCTACAGGAAGCTTTGGGAGGGGCTTTTTTGGCACCCCAAGTTCCATGGCGATTGCGGGGACTTCGCACAGGGTGCTAAACACTAGCTGAGACCTGGCTCCACTAAAGAGACGGCCCTGTAGGATGCACTTTAGGCCATTCTGTAGGCTGCTCTGTAGGCTCCCTTAGGCTTCCACTCACTAGCTATGCAGGTATGAACCACTGTACAGAATAGAGAGGCTTTATCCCTGCCCCCACCATCCTTGCGTAGGCATCTTGTCATGGGAGTATATTCACACTGGGCTCCTGTTGACTCTGCACCTGGCACTCCAAGACAAATGCAATGCAAGATTGAACTCTTGGCTATTTTGCCATTTGTCAAAGCCAATATGGGTGGCCTTGGAGCTGTGGCACACCCACCTGCAAACATTCTTGCACGTCTCATCCGAACAAACAGTGCCCGAAGAAGGGCGTAGCACATAGACAGCAGTGAATGGTATCAGTCGATATCTCCCTCATTCATTGTGACCACATGCACCATCAATCACATCACCAGCACTGGCTTGGCTCCGTGCCCGGTGCGCAGCGTGCGTCGAGCGTTCGTGTGTCTTGCAGCTGACAGTCCCTATCAATGAGAGCCCACCTGTCAACTCGCTGATTCCTTCAGGCAGGGGTAGTAGTGAAAGAGAGTTGATAAACCTCTTCAGCTGTCCCGACTGTCCAAGTAGGCCTCTAGATATCAAGAGACCTCCGCTCTCAAGCACCCACTCGTACTTCCGGTACACTTGGCACCGAGTCGTCCCCATCTTCATCACCGGCCTTGGCTTCCGCCTGATTGAGCGTCTGCTTTTTGCTCGTCTCCGCCCTGTTCCTCCTCTTCCCCACCGCCGCTCTGTAGAAGTGGCTTCGTTGGATCGTAACCTACTTCTTTTATGATTCCCAGGCCTTTAGTTCTACCCTCACGGAACAAAAACGGCGTGCTAACGGTAATGTACTCGGGTCTCTGTACAAAACGGAAGGCCACCGTTGCTCGGTCACCGGTACGGATGAACGTGCGGTCAAGATCGATAATGGCACAGGTCTGCCGGACTGGGCCAATATGAAGCATGGCTTGGTAGTGCAGCTTAATGGTAGTGGCGTGGAAGAGAATGAGAACTGCAAAAAGGACACATTAGCTTAACATGCAACCATAGAATGAAGTGGGGACAAGAGGATCAAGCTAAGAAGACTTCCCTTCTGCAACAAACTCGCGATACACTGGCGGGGCTAATCTATCATCAGGTCGGGGGAGGACCACCATGCCCTTGCGGAGCACGTCACTCCGGACTTTGCGCAGGGCAAGTGAGGCCGATTGGCCTGCTGAAGCACCCATGGCTCCAATGCGTCTGCGCTCAATCGACCGCACAATAGTTTGTGTGAATTGACCAAGGGAATTGGGCCCGATCAGCACACTATCACCGGCATGCACGACGCCGGACTTCACAATGCCCGACACCACAGTGCCGACAAAGGGCACAGAGAAAATGTCGTTGACGTGGAACTCAAAGGGTGCTTCGCTGTCGTAGTTGCCATGGTGCGGCAGAATGTTGAGAAAGGTGCGAATCAAATCGAGATTGGTGCCAGTGACGTTTGACACCTGGAAGACAGGGCAGATGCGCTTACTGACAAACTGGCTGGCGGTATTGACACAGTCTTCGTATGTTTTGACGAATATCGGGATTTTACGCGCTCCGGGGCTTTTGAGGATCTTGGTCAGCGACTTGAGCGTCTGCTCAAGAATATTCGGTGGACAAATGTCAATCTTCGTGATGACCACCATGATGGGGATGGAGAGCGCCAGCGCAATGCCAAGATGCTCCTTGCTCATGCCAATCAGACCATTGTTGGCCGCCACCATCAAGAGACAGTAATCTGGCTTGGACGACAACAGTCCAAATACTGTTGTCTTCAAGTATCGCTCATGGCCGGCGAGGTCCGAAAAGCTAATCACCTTGGCGCTGCGCCTACCGATTTCTTCCCACGACAGCTTGCGGCCCGAGTCCGACCCAACCACATGGCCGTCCATATCAAAGCCCAAGATTTCCATGCCAACAGAACTAGTCCGTCCGCTCTCGACTTCGTGCTTGTGTCGGAAGAGATTAACTCGTGCGCTGCCGCGGCCATCATCCAGGTCGCCCTTGACCAACACTCCCAGCAGCGAGCTCTTGCCAGCATCAACGTTGCCAACCACAGAGAAGCGCGTCTCAATCACCTCGTCTACGGTCTGCGGCTTCCGCCGGATGAGCACTTTTCCACTGCAGTCGCTGCCCGTCACGGCGTCTCTGGTTGACGCAGCCTCGACTGGGCCTCCGACGTGTTTGGTCAGTAGCAATAGGCATTGTGCTTGATTTAGCGCTGCTGCTTCGCCGAGTCTGGCATATGCTGTCTCCCATTGCTCCAAGTTCAAGCCCATGGGCACATTGTCCTGTTCAAATCCCAAGTCAAAGACGGCCTCTCCGTTGCTCTCTTTGAGCCGCTGTGCTAACAGGTCGCTCAATTGGCTCAAATGCTCTGGGCCTTTGCTGAGAAGCAACTCCTTTAATGATGTTTTTGGCAGGCCATCTCCGAGGTCCAACTGGTCAAGAAGATCGTCCAGTTCATCGTGTTGTTGCGGGTCGGCGTCAACGCTAGGGTTGAAATGTGTGATAGCCGTAGAGGATTCCGAGTCCGGATCTGTCGCTACAGGTATTCGTTGGTGGGAAACAATCTTGCGCTGCTGCTGTTCCACATACTCGGCAAAGTCACTGAGAGCCTGGAATACGGGAGATGGGCGTTGTTAGTACGCGTACACAAGTAGGCCAAAAGGCCAAAAGGGCCAACAAGGACTGACAGCTTCGCCGCGCCGTGCTTCGTGTGGCAGAGGCTGAGGTACTGATGCTTTATTGCTCATGATGGCAAACACAGCCGATATATTGAATAATCAGATCGCTCAGATACTTTGGATAAGAGATGCACAGCAAGCAAAAACATCGACATGAAGAAAAAAAAATTTCAGAGGGACACGGGCAAGACGAGAAATATATCACAGGTGAGATCAACTGTGGCAAGAGCGAGCTTCTTGCCTATAGTGAGTGGTCTTTCTGCTTGTAGCTCTTGCCTCGAATGAAGAGGGTCATCAAAGAAGCAGAAAGAAATAATACAAATGCTCACCGGTCTCTCCAGAAGCAGGCACCGTTCTCATGTTCCATATACCATCCCAGTCTCTGAAAAAAAAAAAAAAAAACACCATTTGATTTGACCCGGTCTGAGCAACCTTTGATGAATCACCGCTGTTTTGGCTCTTCTTTCTGAAGCTTCTCCAATTGTGCATCGAATAAAAGCTATGGCTCACTGTTCCCTGCTGCTCTAAGCTGCATGTTCCCGCCGCCCCACCCCGGCGTGACTGACTGTGTTGATGAGTCATCACTTGTCAAGGCTACATAGACTGAGGAGTGGAGCCACTTGGCAACAAGTCCATTGGGCGGTTGGTTTAGGGGTATAACGTTTGCTTCGCATCTTCTGCGGATCTGCGAAAGGTCACGGGTTCGATTCCCGTACTGTCCATGTCTTTTTGCGCCTTCCAAGGCATCCCCTTTTTTCTTCCATTACAAATGACCAACTACAATTCGTTGTATTCCCTTCACATGGACGTACAGAGAGATCTTGCTTTCAGCCCGTTGTCTTTTTTTTTTTTATTTTTTATTTTACAGAGAATGGCTTTTAGTAGTGTTGTATTTGGTCATGAAGATTCGTCTTATCGTGGTATATAGCGTGCACCGTTGCACTTCCGCCTCCGCCTCCGCCTTCCCTCTCAAGCAGCTTCGGCTGCCTTCTCCTCCTCCATCGCAAGCTTGATCCACGGATGCTGGAGTACCTGGTCAATCGTGAACCGTTCCTCGACATTGCGGTCGAGCATGTGGCGCACCAGGTCGATGCTATCGTCGCTGACAACATACGGCACACGCAGGTCGTGGTCAATGATCTCGTCAATGGTATAGAACGGGTTCTCCTTGTAGATGATGGTGTACAAAAGGATACCCAGCGCCCACACATCTTGCTCTTTGCCGTTGTAAGGCTTGCCAGCAAGAACCTCGGGGGCGGCGTAATCTACAGACGCAAAGTAAAACTGGTTAGCGGCGATCGTAAAGAAATGGGACTCTAGGAAGAAAACCTACCAATGGTGCCAACAAACACATTAAATGGACCGCTCTTGATATAGGCCGCACTTCCAAAGTCGATCAACTTGATCACGCCCTTGCCATCAAGAATCATGTTTTCATCTTTGATATCGCGATGCACCACCCTGGCTACATTGTGCAAATGGTCCACGGCCCTGGCCACCTGGAGGAAAATACTGCGGCATTCGGCCTCGGGCATGTTAGCCGCCCGCAGCTCAATGTAGTCGAACAGGTCCATTCCAGGTAGCCCATGCGGCACCATTTCAATGTAGTAGTTTTCGTTGTCCTCGAAGAAGCACTCCATCTCAACAATGTTGGGGTGCTCATACTCGGGCCGCCGCAAATACGACATGACGTGGATCTCAAGAGGTACAGTACCGAGACGGCGGTCGCGCGTCCACGTATCAACCAGGATGCGGCGCTTGGTGACATACTTGAGCACTGCCGTGCGGCCGGTCGCATTATGACGAGCGAGTTTGACCTGGCCGTATGCGCCTTGTCCCATGTCCTCAAGGATTGTATAATCATTGATATGGGCCTTGACTCGTGTGCCGGGCTTGTGATCAGATGGAATGGGAGTCGTAATGGTCTGGGTGGTTGGATTCTTTGTGGAAGGCACCACCGGTGCGTTGTTGTTGCTTTCTTTGGTTGAATCGGACAGGGGAGTGTTGGGCTTAACAGAAGCTGCCGGTTTAAACTCCATGGGCTTGGGTTGAGTAGTGTTTGCAGTGGATTCTACTTTCTCGTCCAAGGACAGTGGAGGGACTACCGTGGGTAGAGCCTTAGGACTAGGTTGCTTAGGCTCGATAGGCTCGTCAGAATCGGAGTGCATGTCAATAGGACTACGAGACTCAAGCTGCCCGGGCGAGGGTTGATGGAGAGGCGACATGGTTGCAATAACAGGCGGAGTGCCGTGTTCATGGGGGACCTGACTGCAATGCAAATGGCGGGAGTAGGTCACCCACAAGGCATAAACCGTTTCGATAGCTTGTTGAGGCTTAGCAGCAGTTGAAATGGACAAAACTTCGGCATCTTCCTCTTCGACCTCTTCGAGACTGCTGTCACGCACGCCATTGACCTGCTTTTCGCCCTGGATGATGCGCATTTGGACATCGACCTTGAGCTCCGAGCCATCACGATGCTTGGCAGAGATTCCTGCCGGGTACAGAAAGGCATTGGACGCGTCTGGCTGATGTTCGCGGAGAGCAAGCAGGGCGGAGGCTTTGCGAAAGCTAGTCTCTGGGATGACCAAGCCGGGTGTGAGGTCGACGCCGTCCTCCTCGGTAAGAATCTTGAGCAGCTTGTCAAAGTTGGTGACTAGGGAAGATATGGGCTTTCCATCAGCCTTTTCCCAGCCAAACAGCGAGCCACAGAATACGGAGTTTGTGCTTTTGACCGTGAGCGTCTCTGGCGAAATGACGATAATGCCAGCCATGTGGGGGAAACTAGAGACACGAAGCTCCAATGAGCCACGCACCTGTTCGACAGTGCACGGAATATTGACTTTGTTGGAGTAAGGGCAGGTGTAGAATCGGCGACGCGCAATTTGGGCGTAGTCAATCGGCCCTTCTCTAGGGTCGATTCCCTGTCGTGGGATTCGAGGAATCAGGACGTTAGCCGCAATGCCGGGCTTGATGGACTCGGTGCCCCAAACGACTTGGCAGGCTCCAGTGACCTTTTCGACGGTGCCGCTGGCGTTTAGCGTGATGGTGGCCGAGTCCTCGTGAATTTCTTCTACGACCCAAATCAGGCCCACGCGCTTTTCCTTGACCCAAATACTAGCAGATCCCGTAATGCCGTTGCGCTTCTGAATGGGCACGACATCACCGCACAGAAGAACACCGCGGGAAGGATTATTCCGGTGGTGGGTGGCCGTGCGGGTTCGGGGAGGGTTGGGATCGCCATTGTGCACCGTCTGAGCTCTTCTGGAGGACTTGGAAGTGGCAGTAATGATGGAGCCGGAAGCGCCCATTAAACGGGAAGCCATTCCAGACTGAGAACCGATTAATGCCGAGGCGGCGGCGGCAGCAGCAGTCGATGCGTTAGATCTGTTAGTCTCGTCCTTTTCGGCCTCGGTGGGGTCCAGATAACGTAATTTCTTTTCCAGCCATGCTCGGCGCTCCTCCTGGACGACCTCAAGAATGCCAATCTTGCGGATTTCGACCTTGGTGACGCCAAATAACAGGCAAGCCAAGTCATTGGCGGACAGAATAGTCCACGGGGGTTTTGCTTCGGTGGTGAAAATGGCCTGGGCAGCAGGAACCCAGCGGGTGTTGTGACCATGGACACTAGATGCGGTTCGTGAAGGGAAGGCGGACAACACGGGCGAGGGGTTGTCCAAGACGTCGACGAGCTGTTTTTCGGGGAAGTGGTGTTCTAAAGCGGGGATTTTGGAGGGCGCCACGCTGGGCAAGACATCGGTCAAGGTGCGCTTCAGGACGGATGGTCTGGTGGGCGCGACAGCGGGTCGAGGGCGAGTGTGGGAATTAGGATTAGAATCGTCGGTGATGGAGGGAGATTTGAGAGAGGTGGATGGCGAGGGGCCATCCTTTTGGTGGGTGGACTCGTCGTAGATTTCTGAATCTTCGGGAATGACTTGCGAAGCAAGAGTGGCATGTGACTCTGAGGAGGTCAGGCGTTCAGGACTGGCAGTACGAGGTCCGTAGGAAAAGCCAAAACCACGCTCCAGTAGGCTGGGCTTGTTGGCGTCGCGGAGGTCAATCATGCTGGCGGAGGAATGGAGATGGTCGGCGGACAGGTGCGCATGTCCCGCTCGGGAGCCATCTGCGTCTTCGCCGGTCATCCAGCGCAGGCCGCGATGTGAAGTCTGGCGGTTTTCGTCGGTTTGGGCGAATGAAAAGGAATGTAGAGACTCGGAGGGGAAGCGAGAGAGATCTTCCAAGAAAAGAGGAGAGTTGGGGCTGGGGCCAGTGCCGAGAGCCGAAGGTATCGTAGGGCCGGGCAGAGATATTTGCATGGAGGCAGATCTTAGGGTGGCAAGAGAAGGGCTTCGAGATGGAGGCGCAGAGGGGTGGACGTGAGTCCTGACAGGGTGTTGCTGCCGGATTCGTCGCAAGGCGGACAAGCCATGTTGGTCATGTTCGGTGATGATGGGAGACCTGTTGACGTGGGGTATGAGTATGAGCGTAGTCTGGGGATTGTAGAGTATGGATGAAGACAAGCGAGGATGGAGAGGGAGAGGGAGAGGGAGAGGGAGAGGGAGAGGGAGAGAAAGAGAAGGGGAAGATGAGAAAGTGAGAACAAGAGTGATAAATGGATTGAGAGAAGACAGCTGGGGGCATTGGGGCAGAGAGGGGTGGATTGTTGAGGCTTACCTAGAAGCAGCTTCAAGCTCAGCAGCCGCATCAACGGAGTACCTTAGGCGAGAACGATCAAGCCCGCTGTCGGTTGTAGAGGCAGAGGCAGGACTGGCGCTGGAGGCAGGACTGGAGGCAGTGGCAGCAATGCCCAGCAGACTGCCTGTGCTACGGTTTTTGGGAAGTTGTAGGGGCGGTAAGAGAGAGGCACAGACGGCATCGTTGTCGTCGGGGTTGTCAGAGTCGGGCTGGACATGCGGTTGTGATGATGATGATGATGGAGGGCAGGATTGATTTTGGCTGTGAGTGCGGCGGTGGCTCTGGGTCTGACGTTGGCTCTGACTCTGGCTACAGGAATGACCCGAGATGCGATCGCCGACGGTCATGATGAAGGAGCGCAAGTGTCGTGGGTGGCGAAAAAGAGAGACGGTGTGTGTGTGTGTGTGTGTGTGCGTGTGTGTATGTCTATGTCTATGTCTATGTGTGCGGCAGCGGTGGTGCAGATGGAAGACAAAGACTGCAGTGGGACGGGGTCGATGGCAGAAGACGGCAATGTCAGTATATAGAAAGGATTGGGTTGCAGAGCAGAGCAGAGCAGAGCAGAGCAGAGCAGAGCAGAACAGAACAGTGCAGAGATGGAGCAAAAGCTGTATTGTATGTCTGTGTATATTTCAGATGTGACGGATAACAGCCAAAGCGTCCAAGAGAACGAAAGGAAAAGAAAGGAACAGCGACACAGCCAAAGACGGGGGAGATGTCGAGCAGGAGCAAAGCAGCCAGAAAGAAAAATAGATAAAAAAATAAATTCAGGAATAAATGCAAATAAAACAGAATGACAGACAGCCAAGGGGAGAAGAAAAAAGAAGAAAAAAAGAATCACTTACGATCGTGGCTCGTCTTCTCCAGCAAAAGAAAAGAAAAAAAAAATGAAGATGCAAAGAAGAAAATCAGAGCAGCAAATTGGCGGTGCGAAAAAGCAGAAACAAAGCCAATGAATTCGCTCAGGTGGCCGGAAAAGAGACCAGCAGGGGGCCTAATGGCGTATAAAACAGTGACCAGGGGCCTGAAGCCCGCCTAGAAGTCACTGTAAGCAGCAAGAATTGGGAGGGGAGGGGGACAGGCCGAGAGGGGGTCCTTTATGGAGATGATGCAGCCCAAAGAGGGGTTGCCAGACCAGCAAAGAAAGAAAAAGAACAGAAAAGGGAGAAAAGGCGAGAGAAATAAAGGGAGCAGAGCAGAGAAGAGCAGCTGGAGGCTTTGGCGGGCGGATGTGTGCGGTGTGCGGTGTGCGGTGTGCAATCAAAGGCTGCGACAGCCAACTATCACGACGACGCACCTACAGACAAGACAGACTTTTGAAGAGCAGCAAAAGAGGATGAGAGACAATGGAGTCGGCAGAAAATATCATGGAAAATTTAGAGCCAGAAAAGAAAAACAAATAAATAAATAAAAGAAAAAAGAAGAAAAAAGAAAAAAACACTAGTTTGTGTCAGGGTTCAAGAGGAGGACCAAAAAATTCAATATCAACAAGACTGTCGGCAGACTTTTGACCAAGATCCGATCGTGAGAGCGCTGTGTGCTGTGCTGTGCTGTGCTGTGCTGTGCTGTGTGTGCTATTCGGCGACGGGGCATCAGGGGAGCAGCGCCGTCTTTATATGTGTTTTCTCTGCAGTACACTCGTCGACAGCCAAGTTTCTTCTCCGTCTACACCACAAGCAGACGACTGACTCAATCTGGTGATAGTGGAGAGCGTCTATACCTCAAAGCAGCCGGATACCTTTTTTCTTTTCGGACTGTGGCGATGTAGTTTTTTTTTTTTTAGAAAAAAAACTTCTTTTTCACGCTTCCCCAGACTTTGTCGCCTCTCTCTACTCACCGGACTCGGAATTTGTCTGTTTTCTGTTTTCCGCTTTCTGTTTTAAAAGAGGGCCTGATATTCGCCGGGGAGAGGAGGTGAGGGGAGGGGAGGGGCCGCTATGAAGAAGAGGATAGTGAGGGGTATTGACGTCATTGACGGGCAGCCAGCGTGTCAAGATGCAGCCAGGGAAAAAAGAGAAAAGGAAAAAAAAAAGGAAAAAAAGAATACAAATCTCCAGATTTCTTCTCGCGAGAATGTCCTGGTCCTCCTCTGCTGCAGCCTTTTTATCCCGCCGTGTACAAGATAGCATGAATTAAAGGCGATATAGCCGTCGTCACGCTAACCCCGCGCAGCCTTATGAACATGCCTCGTGGCGATTTAATCTTTTTTAATCTTTTTGTTCTCTTTTTATATTCATTTTTCGCCTATTTTTCTCGGTACTTTTCTCTCGTCTTCTTCTCTTGTTTTCTTCTCTTTTTTTTTCTGTATTGTTCTCTTTCTTTTCTCTTGTTCTTCTTTTTGCGCATCTGTCCTCACAAACACCCGCAATACATCCCAAAAAAAAAAGAAAAAAAAACACTCTCACATCTCAAACAAAGTCGCTCTTTGTTTCTTGTTCTTGACCTTCTCCGGCCATTTCCTTCTCTTCAATATTCAATATTTTCCCTCTTGTTCTCTATATCTTGAAATCCCTAGTATTGACGATAACAACCTCTGAAGCACCCCGCGAAACAGCTGCTTTCATTCACTTTGCGTCAACTATTTTAGTGGCCCGCTAAAACTTTAGTACCGCGGCATGAACCGCCGCTACACAACTTGGTTTGATCCTTCATTCAAGTTAGGGTTAGGGTACTGAGGCAAACAGACGCACTCTATTACTCTCCCTCTCTCAACTCACATTCCGAGTCGAGTATCCTTGGCGCCCCTTGAAGCACATACATCTTTCCCTTCTCCCATTTCTCTCTTCCAACTTCAGACCAGCCTCCCCTCCCCTCTTCTCTTCTCTTCCTATCCCCCCCCCCTCAGGCCTCATGCATACATCAACTCGGCATTTGCCCGGAAGTTGCACTGGCACTTACACTCGGGCACCGGACACTCACTCATGCGCGCAAACCACTGCCGCGCATGGTCCAGGTGCAGCACATGTTCGCAGCGCAGACAGAAGCTCGGGAACCGCGCCGCTGCCCGCACCGCCGGATCGGGCGACGTCTCGGGCTTGTCTGAGCGCGGCATGCCCACAATCTCCAGACACACCACGCAGCGCGGCAGGTTGCGCCCGCATTGCGGACAACTGATTCCCGCCGCCATAGCCGCTGCCGTCAGCGGGTTACCCGTAGACGTTCCACCGCTGCCGCTACCACTGACTGCTGCTGCTGCTGCGGCTGCTGCTGCAACTTTGCTTGGCCCCGGTGTAATCGCCCCAGTGCCACTGCCGCTGCCGCTGCCACCGCCGCTGCCACCGCCGCCGCCAGGACCTGGAGGCGATGCAGAGGTCTGATAAGCAAGCGCTGGAGACGGCGCCGGCGAAGGCACAGCCCGGTGGCCAAACCCAGACCCCGAGCCGTGGTGGTGATGCTGGTGCTGGTGTTGGCCAGGCATTGTAGGCGACCGCAACTCCTCGCGACGGCCAGGCTGCGCATCGCAAAATACACAGCGCAGTGCAATTTGCCGCCCGGCCGGCCTAAGCCCGGGCCGACTAGATGCATCGCGCTTGCTCAGTTTGGTGCTTTCGACATCGTATTTGGTGCGCTGAAGAAACGCCTTGTGTCGCTGCAGGTAGGCACGATAGGCCGTGCGCCAGGCATGGGCGCGGAAGTCGTCGACGTAGCGCGGTGCAAAGATGGCACAAACCAGTGTCGCCGTCTGGTAGTCGCCAAACTTGGCCACGTACTTGGCGAGGATATCAATCATCCGGGCACTAAGCCCCGTCAGAACAACACCCTCAATGTCTCCTGTTTCTGCTGCAGAAGCCACCTCGAACTCCAGCCATTGCGTCAGCTCAGCATCTTTGAGGTTGCGCACGGCGACATATGTCCGGTCAGCTAGCGGGAGGCTCTTCTGGTTGGCAATCGTCCGCCAGTCGCCCGTGGCAATTAGCGAGGAGATGGCTCGTAAGTACGGGTCTGTCTTGCTCGCCACGCTTTCATCAAAGTCCAAATGCGCCTTTGCCATAGAGCGCTCCTCGCGGCCCATCAGCTGCAAGGCCAGCGAGACAAAGAGTAGTTCCGGGTGCTTGCTGCTTGCGTGCTTCAACAAGTCAACTGCCTGCTGCGTGTTCCCTCTAAACAGCGCTCTTGCAGCCGCCCGTGTATGTACTGTTGTTGGGAATTCGGGTAGTACATCATGAAATGAATCGCTGCCTTCGGGCGCATCTTCGCCCCATGTGCAGATAGACAGACATATCTGCCTATGATTAGGCCACTGTGTGTCGATGCCATCATATCGGGGAAGACGGCGCTTTTTGCAGAGCGAGCCAATATGTCGCTCCCAAACCCCGCGATCGACGTCTGAGGACCCGCCAATGGTGATTCGTGTTGAAGGTTTCAGTCCTGTAGCACCTGAGTTAGTGATGTTGTGCAACGTGCGTACAAGAGAAAAGACTCACCCAAGTCGTTCTTCCAAATAGCGTAGACGCCCAAGTAGCTTAAATCGAGGGGATGGACGCCCATGTCTGTGTCACTGGCTGCAATCTCGGCATCTGTTGGTGTTGATTAGACGTCAGCGCATGGCCTCAGAACGGTGCACATATACACAGTATTGCTTACCTGCTATCCACTCCCACAAGTTTCGCAGCCAGGGATCGTCTGTCACGACTTCGGCATTGCGCTTGGCGTTGAAAAGGTACATTTCCTTTGCTCTTAGCAGCATCACGTGGTCAATGACTTCATGTGCCTCCCTAGGAAACCCCTTTGTGCGCATGAGAATGGTAAGCAGCTCTTCGTGGATCTCGCGACATGAAATAAGCCCGCTGTTTCTCTGCTTGTTCTTTTCCTTCTCGGCCAGCCAGTTCTTGGAATTAGTTGCCGCCACCTCTTTGGCAAACTCGCGCAGGGCTTTGAGCTTCTCAGCCACCGTCGTGGCATTTGTAAAAGCACTTGGCAGAGGTCTGTCCACAGCATCGACGTCAGTCACAGCCACCTGCGAAGCATTTTCACACTGTACAGCCCCATTCATAATGGCGGCAAGATCAGCACGCTGCACGCCAAAGATGGAGATATCTGAGAGTGCCTGGTCTGACAGCAGGGGGCCCAGCATAGTCGGCACCTGTGAAGGTTCAAAGTGCATAATGTCATGATACGGCTCCTTCTCGGCCAGGCCACGATGAGGCGCCTGCCATGGCACGAGATGAAACAAATGGTCAGAGGCATTTGACGGTTGTTCCAGGATGTCAAACTTGCCGTTGGCCCGCAGCACGAGCATGCGAGGCCGCAGGACAGGGCTTTGCAGCGAGACCCAGTCGAACGACACAATACGGTCGTTTTTGCGGCCCGAGCCAAAGCGCGAGACGTCCATGTCGTGGGACTTGTAGACTTCGAGGAGCTCTGCAGACTGCGAGCCCGCCGAGTCCGTCTGGTCGGTAATCCGCTCTTTGTTTGTCTGCAGCACTTTCAGCTGGCCCGTTCTCGACAGTATTCCCAGCATACCACGCCGGTCTCGGCAGAAGCGCAGAGAGCGTATGTCAGAGTGCATGCTGTCACTAATGGAGACTTCGTTGTCCACATCCACAATGCGATCCAGTTTAAGGGCAGCACCGTAGGGGACGCTTTCGTCCTCCACTGCACGGGCGTACGTTGCAGATTGCACAGGCTTGTTGGCAGCACGGCGGTCCCAGATCATGATGCCAGGCTGGTCCAGGGCAGAAGAGGCAAAGTAGTTTTGGTCAGAGTGGTCGATGGCCAGGTTGTTGTTGCACTTTGTATGGAAGGTGGCCACCGAGTTGGCAGCTATGCGGGTGTTAGAGTTCATGTCCTGTTTCTGTTTCCCCTCCTCCCAATAAGCTCCAAGGCTCTGTACTTACCGCGAAGGTCGTGTATCCGAAGTCCCTGGCCCTTGATACCCACGACCAAGGTATTTGGAGTGTCGTCAAAGAAGCGGATACTTGATACTGACACGCTCGGCTCCAGCTTTATTGCCGATTCGGCAAAGGCAGAGTGGTCCTTTTGAAAGCCACTAATCCGCGCATCCAGTCGAGTCAGATGGCCCAGATCCCAGATATGAAGGCACTGGTCCATCCTGACGCGCTCGAGGCCCACGGCCAGCTTGCATTGGAGATTGAAGGCGACGGCCTGGCATACACGCACCATTTTCAGGCCCAGCTCTACATAGTCGTTGGAGTTGTCGTCGACGCGCAGCAGGTTGACCACGCCAGCGGCCGTTCCCACGGCAAGCAGACCCGGAGAAGTGTGTGACCAATCGTAGGTGGTCAAGGGTGGAATGTCCTCATACTTGGATATGGACTGGTAGTCAAAGCAACCCTGCTTGGCGCGGCCTGTGGGCTTGTAAACTTGCACAACTCGGTGCTGCAGATTGATGTGCATGAAGCTCTCATGGGCCGGGTGGGGACACCATTTGACGAGGCCCGAGTCTATCCGATCCATAGCGTCGCAGTCGGGGGGTTCCAGGTTAGCAGCGCCTCGAGAATAATGAGCCCGTTCTTATCAAAGAGTGGATGGGGAGAGTGTCTGTGACGCTTCCAATATCAGCTGTGAGAGCCCAGTGCTCCAAGTAGGAAAGCCTTGAGCCGTGGCCCTGTCAAGTGTTATCTCATGGGACTAAGCAGTGGAGACAAGGCGCAGATGATGGAGTACAGCCTGTAGACAATGAGGCAGGAATTATAACAAAGACAGTGGCCGCCGTTGGAAATGTCATGAATGTGTCATTGTCCAGCTTCTCCAGGCGTTGCAGCTTGGTGGTAGTTGAGCGCATGCAGTGTGGATAAAGGTGGGCCGCCGAAGCTTGGGGAGGCATCAGCCGATGTTTTACCGCTTATCGCACACCGAGCTTATCGCCCCGCCAAAATTTTGAGCGACCGGGCTTTGCGCCTGGACTTCGTTTTTTGGTACTTGTTGTGTTGATTGCAGAGCTTCTGGACGTCAAGCTTCAGTGACCTCATCCATTCTCTGAATCGATCTTTCGTCTGCCATTGGTTTTCTGGCTCTGATATTGCTCTACGCGTGTGGCGCATCTACTGAAGTACCAGATACAAAACAACAAAACAACAAAACAACACAACGCCAGTCATCACGATGTCCCGGCCCGAATACCGAGGTCGACCTCACCCCAATGCCAACGCGGGTGACGCTGCGGCTGGGCCCGTGTGGAAGGGCAAGACTCACAAGGCCAAGGAGGGGACGCTCAACGGCATGAAGAAGCGCGTGCGCACGATTGAGCGCCAGTTCAAGCGCGGCATCGACATGCCCGCGACTGTGCGCAACGACCTCGAGCGTGAGCTCCGGTCGCTAAAAGCCGGCATTGCAAACATCGAGAACAGACGCAACCGAAGCCATATGATCAAAAAATACCACATGGTTCGCTTTTTTGGTGAGTGACTCTGGGCATGTTGTGGTGTTTGGTGGCGCGTCGGTGGCTTTGCGCGTGATTGACTGACTGACTAACGGCCGGCTGCTGTTGCATGGTCGTTCTATGTTGCACAACTGCTAACTATCACCTCTTATTGTCCTCTAGAGCGCCAAAAGGCTACCCGCAAGCTCAAGCAGGCGCGCAAAGCACTCGCCGACTCTCCAGACGACGAGAAAATCAAGCAAGACATTTACGTTTACGAGATTGATCACGAATACACGCACTACTACCCGTTTTTGGAGCGCTACATCAGTCTATACGCAAAAAAGGGCGAGGAAGAATCCAACGTGACGCCGCCGGGTCACGTACCGGTAGAGGGGCTGAAGGGCGTGATGAGACCGGCGATATGGTCGGTTGTGGCGGAAGCCAGAAAGCTGGGTCGTCCGGCGCTGGAGAGATTGCGGGACCGGCTGTCCAGCGACATTGACCCGCTCAAAGAGCCGGTACATGAAACGACGGAGGACAAGGAAGAGAGGAAACAGAAGAAGGACAAGAAGGACAAGAAGGACAGGGAAAGCAAAAGGGAGGCGGCTGCTGCTGGTGAAGCAGCAGAAGACGCCAGCGATGTTGGCGATGACAGCGACGACGGCTTTTTTGAGTAAAACGCCACAGGGTATGATTTGGTTTCGTTGCATCTGTGAATGGTGGTATCCTGCCCAACTGTGGCATCTAGCCAAGCCTGTTCAGTCCTTCAACTTCCAGGCCATAGAGCCAGGGTGAGAGGGTGTAGCAGGGCCACCACACATTCAGCCGACGCTTTCGCTTTCTGGGTTCTAGGCATTTACAGGAGTTGTTTGTCTTCAGGGTTTTTGCTTGTTCTTTATCGACTATCATTTGCTGTGATGTTGCTTTGGTGGTGTATGACTTGCATGTAATACTATCATCTATATTGTCAGAGTAACTGTTGCCTGAGGGAGCAGACTACTCACTATAAGTGAGGCAGGGACAGATGGAGGGAGGCAGACACATATCTAGAGAAATTAGGGAAGAGTAACTGTAACTTGGTCTCCTACATATACTGAGTGATGATGCTAATATTCACTTACCCTCTGATATATCCAAGTACTTGTGCCGTTTGACGGCCGGCTCAGCAAGAACACTAGCGGAGATCTGTGTCTGTGTTGGCATTCAAATCATCTCTACCAATCGCCAATCACAATGCACGTCGTCGGCCTCAGATCACATCACATGAGACTGAGTGTGATGAAATGGCTATCTCCCAAAGACAAGTAATATAGAGGGTAAAGAAGAATAGACAAGAAAAACGAAGGATACAAGGTACAAAGGCTGCATATTAACGACACACCACATCCCCACACTGTGCCATGACTCAGCCTGCAACATGGCAGCTACATCCCCCCAAAAAACTGCAATTACATGCCTGGCCCCCAACATATAGTAAAACGGTCACACAACATCCCTGCACGTGATGAAGTCTGAAGGGGACAAGGGCTCATGACTAAGTGAGTTGGGGACAAAGTATCACAGTGCATGGTTGTTTGTGGAGTGTAATCAGTAGTAGATACAGACACATTTGTGTCGACAACCATCCTAGCCGATCTCTCTAGAAATACGATCAGGGAAATTAATATGCACTCAACTCAGCGACAGCGCGTCAGATACATAGGTATAGATACATATGTATAGGTACATACGTATAGGTACATACGTACAGTTACATACGTACAGGTACAGGTGCAGGTACATTGCACTTGTATTCTTCTTGTGGGTCCTAGACACTGTTTGAAACCCCCTCCTGCCTAGACGCCAACCGCATAACAAGCTGCATCATTGTTCTTCCCCGCATATAAATACCCTACCTGCCCATCTCCATCTGCTCTCACATTCTGCCCATGCTGTCTGTCGCCCTGTACGCTCAGCTCTACACTTGATCACCCTGCTGCTCACTTTCTGGCACTGGCTTCTTCTCAGACCTCCGCCCTTCTCACACTCTCCTCGTCAGCTCCCTATGGCCGAGCACATCGATTGGTCCAAGGTCATTGCATGGGCCCAGGCTCGTGCAAACGTGAAGGGCAACACACAGAATTATGTCAGACCTATAGAACAACGGGTAATCAGCCTGCTTCCTACTCTGATCCATGAACTGGAAAGTCCCGATGATGTTCAGGACCCAGACCTTGGGCTCTTCAACTGGATTGGCTATCTCTATAGTATGTCTGGTCTTTATTCCGCTGTAGAAGGCTTCTAAGAGGCTTCTAGTGCTAACGGTTTCTATCTTGCTATGCAAAAGTGACGATAGCTCTACAGTGTGGCCCGGTTGTCTTTACAGAGAGTTCCATGGAAGTGCAACACGGCCGCAAAGGCGGCCACTTTTACAAGTGGTTTGTGGAAGTCCGTTTAGCAAATGTCCCGCGTAGCACATCCAGATGGATCTCCTTTCCCAATGCAGAGTTTGGCTACATCGATCATGAGCCTCACTACCTTACCAACAAAAAGGTCCGCTGTCCTACTTTCCTCAGCCTCCCTCGTCCCGTCCACCACACTGACAACATCTGCAGCTAGCGAAGCAATATGCCTGCTTCTGTGCCATCCTCTATTTTATGAAATATTCTCCCAACACGATTTCCAACTCCGCAAAGCTACGGGTTGAGGAAGTTCTCCAGAAGAACCCGGGGCTTTCTTTCACTGGCGCCAATAACAGCGACACCGTCACTCCTTTGCCCACGGCTTTGGCTTCTACGGGCTCTTCAACGCCCCCTTCCTGTCCTCAAGAAACAGCCCCAAAGCCGCTGCCTGCTGCCGTTGCACATTCACCTACGCCGCCTGTGCAGTCTGAAAACACCGTTAGTCTGGGCAAACACCAACCAAGCCCAGGCCCACTATCAAAATCGCCCTTGGGCACATCTCAGACCCAGTCTCCAGCCAACCTTCAAAAGCGCAAGTTGAGCCTGGAAGACGACGAGATGGCCCACGCCCGAGATCGCGTCCGACAAATGTGCCAGTCTCTCTCCATCGAAATGCCCCAGGTCGTCTACTCTGTCAAGAAGCCCAGCTCGACCGGCAAGGCCTCAATCTCTGCCAGCCTCCTGTTCAAACACGGCCAGAACTTTTTGTTTCCCGCCGAGTTCGTCGTAGTTGACAAGCTTGACAAAAGAGCCGCCGAGCAGAACCTGTGGGACAATCTGCTCCCTGCCCTCGATAAGTTGATGGAAACGCACACTCTATTACCCTAAGACCGCCGCGCCAGGGGAATGTCGCCTGTAGTCTATCTAAGTTGTGCTGTGTTAGTAGCTATTAAGATCATTATTGTGTTTTTTCTCAGTTAATCTGAACTCGCTTTGACTTTTTGTGACGCTGCTCATTTCGCATTCTTCCCCTTGTGATGCTTGCCTAGCGGCACCCGCATCTTCAAGTCGCCCGGTAGGTCGGCCATCTTCTCGCCCTTCTCCATCAGCACGCCGACATCGTTCTTGACGCCCTCTGCCCTGACAAAGTACTTGAGCGGAATCAAGCCATCCGCGTCTCCCTCGGTCAGCACCACGCCGTTGCTGCTCAGCCACCACTGCATCGCCCCATCCCGCAGACTCGCCTCCACGTCCACCTGCACCAGCAACTCCGCGTCTTTGCGCATGCCGCTGATGACCCCCGCATCCGACCCGGGGATGCCCGTGGCGCAGTGCACGTGGTTGCGCTTCATCCGGCTCAACCCGCCCTTCTCGACAATCGACTGCCAGAAGGCATAGTAGGTGCCGTGCAACACGCGCTCCGGCACGTTGTTGGCTGCTAGTGAAATCTCCGTCAGCATGGCGCTGGACTCGAGCTTAATGCTGTGGCCCTGGTTGGCGCGGATCAGCCAGTGGCTGGCGTCGGAGGAGTCGTCAGCGTCGGCTGCGGGGTTGGTTGCGGGGTTGGGTTTCATGGTGAACCGCTGCTTGGCGTTGTCTCTGGTATAGGCCTTGACGTCGTCGACTGTGACTTTTTCAGACTTTAGAGCGCCCCATGCAAGCTGTATTTAGTCCTTATTAGATCATCCAGCTCTTCCATTTTTGTCGCTCGGTGTTCCAAATGAGTAAGACAGAGACATGTGTCGCCACAAACTGCCCTGCCCGTCTTCACCGGCGCAAATGGTCCGAGACTCACCACTTTATTCAGCGGCGCAAACCCTTCCGCATCGAGTTCAATTCCCGCGCTGGTGGCTTTATGTCTCAGGAGCTTCGACAGCGCCCTTGACACTGTTTCTTCCCGCCCAGCGGCACCTCGACCGCCCCTGTGGTTCCCCCGTCGGCCTTTCTGTTCGTGGCAGGGCTCGTTGACTGCCGCATTCTCTGCTGCCGCGTTGCTCTGCGATGTTGCCTCCATTCTTCACGGCGAGATATGTCTGGTGCTTTGTTTGCAATAGGCTCTGGGTATGGGCTGCAAAGATGCACAAAATCTGAGCTGATGTTAGCAAACCACCACGTAGTGCGGATGGGAAACAAATATGACTCACCTTGTCGTCCGTGATATATAGCTTAAGCCTCTGTATACTGCTCTATTCATGAGTATCAATAGTGTGATCTGAGATCCAGACAAGAAGCAACAGAGGTTGTTGTGTGAGGCAAGATCTGCGTCTCAAGACGATGTGAAAATCAAGAGCAGCCCAGGTGACACATATCATCTAACCCTAGTGGCTGTTCTGAACCCTAGTGTGAACTTGAACCGCACGAGCATCCATTGGCACATAGAGTTGGGTGTCATAGTCCACTTACATGGACGTCAATACCAGGTTGGAGCCAAAGATCTACTGTGGTTAGAGGGTTGATGTCTTTGGGGAGCACACAATAAACTTGCTCCTTATCAAACTCTGTCATCGTAAAAGTCCGGCCGGATGTCTGTGGTCCACCGCCCAGCCCAAGTTCGTCTTATTCCTGGCGTTGTTGATCCTTTCTGAAACTTGGTCTTGTAACTTACACTATTAAAGCTGGGTTCAGGCCACTAACCCTTTGACTGCATCTGCTCAGCAAACAAAGCAGAGAGCAGCGTGCTACTGGAATGAACAGCCTCCAGAGCTGGACTGACAACACGTTGGCCCGCACCGCCATGTCCTCGAAAGTTGCTTCCGACAACAAGGGGACAACACACCCCGAACACACTTGGTTGTCATCTCCAGAGAGCCCCTTATAACGGGCTCTTGTCGATCAGAGCTACCCGGGAAATGTCAGGGCTTCGACAGGGATCAAGTCACCTGAAGGGTACGAAACGCAGACAGGAGAGGAGAGGAGAGTTCCCAGGGCTTCGCTAACCAACCCTTGACTTTGAGGAGACGGGGACACAGAGGCCGTTGGTTATTGGACCCAAGAGCTCTGTCTCTCGGGGACGACGGTTTGCAGGCGATGTGGGGGTAAGAGAAAATATACAAAACGCGAGATGTTGCTGAGGTATCGGGGCATTGGCTGGCAGAATATGCATGTAAAAAGAAAAGGGACATGCGAGGGAAAACAAACAAGGCCACCAAACAAACAATTTGAACAAGGTAGAGAGAGTCAGACAAGGGGGAACCGACAGAGTCAGAGGCAAATGATGTGATGGTACATGTGCAGATGCATTTCGATGCATGTTGCATGAGTGCGCATTGCATGAGGCCTATCTATGGGAATGCCCAGGCAAGGAAGATGTAGCAGGTATAGTGGTTTTTGTTTTGGCTGTGCAAGCACTGGCCGAGTATATGTAGGTACATGTACGTGTGTATGCCCATACAAACATACCTACATGCATATACATGTGTAGGCTTGATATACGCTACACAATTCGGGCCCTCACATGAATCCCAAGTGCTATAGCATGTGGCCTAATTTTTTTTTTTTCGGACAGCTGCTGCATGTAGTGGTGGACGAGCATGGCTTGTGCTTTCGTACATTCCCAGGTACTTCGCCACCAAAACGGACCTGTGTAAGAAATAGAGGATTCAGCTTGTGCTTCGAAGTAAACAGCAGATGGATATCAGCATCGACGGATTGATACAGACTACAGACCGCACAACTCTCGGCTAGCAGAAGATGAAGGATGTCTGGCCAGGCCTCAAAGGTGGTGGAATTGTCAGGATCAGGACCCCGGCTATCAAGCATGGGGGGCCAAAGTGAAGATCTGGCATTGATCCTGGATTGGCGACAGGGTAAAACGAGAAAGGGCCAGCCCTTGGAAGCGTGAGGCTTGAGATGTGAAGGTGTTGGCGAGATGATGGGCAGGCTTGGAAGAGGAAAAAGAAGGAAAAAAGAAGATGAAGGGGAGGGAAAGGAGGGAGAGGGGGAAAGGAAAGAAAAGAAAGCAAAAGCAAAAGAAAAGAGAGCAAGAGCAGGAAAGAGATTAGTCATGAAGGAGATGGCCAAGTCGGGCTGTTGCCAGACAAGAACAACACAAACAGAGCCGAAAGGGCAGGTGGTGCAAAGAAACAGGAAAAAAAAAGCAATTACCAGCAAAAATACACTGTAGCATTGCATATGCAAGCTTTGATTGCAGGCAGCTGCGGTTTTGGCGATAGCCCAGGAGAAAAGTCTGCACGCTTTCCCTGCCTGCAACACTGCTTCAGAGCCATTGTTCTGGGCAATTGCTGGTTCGGGGTCGTGATTCAAAGCCCCTCCCCCCTCCTTTCTGCCGGCTACGGGAATTTGCGTGGAGAGCATGTGCATGTACGTGTGCGTGTGTGTGTGTGTGTGTGTGCGTGTAAGTATCTATGTACCTTGCTTCGTGCTCGCCCCTCCAAATTTTCAACTTTCCCTTCTTTTCTTCTTTTCTCTTGTTTATTTCGCTGTGCTGTGCTTTGCTATCGTTTCTCTGCTTTCTTTTCTCTTGTTTATTTCACTGTGCTCTGCTATAATTTCTCTCGGTTTTTATCCTCTGTCCTTTGTGCTGCCTATGCGATTCTTATTTTACGCCAGCTCCTGACAAAATTTCACATTCTCTTTTATTCTGGAAGCCTTTCTTGCTTTAACCCATACACTCAACAGCCCTACCCTACTGCGCCATCGCTACAGCATTAGACGACAAACCCCAACCACGATAACTGAGCCAATCCAGAAACTCGACCTCTGACATCACTGCCGCGCCGCGCACTCGAAATATTTCGAAAGCGATCCCATCTCATATTGCCGTCGCTTCTATTCTCCCTCCTCATTGCCCGGCTTTGTCCTACGACACCCGACGCCGTCCGCGTGCGCTGGTCCACTCAAGCCCTCGCCGGCTCCCTCACATACCGCCACATTCTCACCATCAAGCAGTCATTCACCGTCTGTCTGTCGTCATATCACCATTGTGTGGCAAGACCAAGCTTGTCGGCAGAAGGTCCACCACATATGTTGTTACGTGAAACGCAACATCAAGAGCAGATGACCAAGGACTGCCGCTTTGTTTCACCCCGCAGTCGACATTATTGACCTACGTGTAAGTTTCTTCCTTTCTCTGTCTGTACATGTCAGTCCGCCGGTTCTTCGTCATTTTAGTCTCAAAGTTGGACGTGAAGGGTCGAAGAATTGTATTGTTAGCATCGCAAATGGCTTAGCGGTGGCTCAATTATCATCACTGGTATGACTAAACCAAGACACGGCCTGCCATAGTGACGGCTTCTCTCGACGACTCTGGGCGACTCAGACTGAATGACTCGTCGTGCTAACGAAACATACCAAGCCGTCAAAGTTCGGAGCGAACCAAACCAAAGGCCAACGCTCGGACCATCGTCACTACCTTTAGCAAAAAAACCCGTCAAAGTAACAAAGTCTTGAAACAATCCGAATTTCATTTGATATTTTTTTTTGACAGATTAGCGGCAGCTTGTCATAAAGACCGCCACGTCCTACGTCTCCTTCTCGCGTGACTCCGTCAACAAACACACAGAACCCAATCTCGTGCGACTTGCCTGTCTCAACGCTGGGCTGCTCTGCTTCCAATACTACATCTCTCATAGCGCACACCGCAAAACCGCAAAACACCAATGCGGCCATAGACGCTGCGTTTTTTTTTTTTTGGAAAAAAAAGTCCTGTTTGCAGTAATAATGGAGTCCAATATGGCCACAGGGCCTCATGTATCTTCAGCAAACGCAAACTCTTCGCGTCAAAACTCCAAACTGCAAGGGTCTTCTAATTCTCCCACGCCCGATTCTGGCTCAGAACAACAATCTTTGCACTCCCCTTTCACAACCAACACACTAGCAGCAACTGCCCAGGTGCTCTCCCAGACCGAACAATCAAAACCCGGCACTATCGGTCCTGTTGCGCCCACCAACACTGCACACACTACAACTTCTAGTCCGAAATCAGTCGCGACAGCCAACACCACGACAACCAACGCGACACAGAGTTCTGCCATATTTACCTCATCGTTTTTCTCCGCCTCAACCTCACATCTTGATGACGACCTCTGCAGCCAAGTAGCCTCGGCAACATCGTCTTCGACCCGTCTCACGCTCTCGCGAACACAGAAGCAAGAGTTGCAGTCATCTCAGACATTCCATGCTCTTGATCTCGACTCGTCGCATTCAAAAAGTTTGCATGTGCATCGACAAAATAACAACTCATCAAAACTGCCCACCTTTCGTTTCGCTGATCTAATTTCCCCACCTGGACTGTTGCTGCACCCTTCTCCGAAATCATCTACACAATCACTCCAAGGCCCTTCTCTCCCTCCATCGACTTCTGTGACTCGAACTTCAACTGTGGCTAAGGGCCATCGCCGTGGCAAGTCAGAAAACATCCCGCCCAAACCGTCACTATTTTTCAAGTCATCCACTGCTCCTGTCGGCCCGCCAAACACAGAGCTGAAAGCTGCTCCTACAGTTGTTACCACAGTATCAGCTTCAGCTTCTGGATTGGATCGCGCCCTATCACCCACTTCGACTGGCAATTCCGCACCTCTGAGGCTTCAATCAGTGCTTAAGAAGCCCCGTGAGCATCAATCACCAAAGTCCACGCGATCGCCACCCCAGTCACGGCCTCTAAACCATTCGCACACTCGCTCACAAGAAACGCCACCGCACGAAAGCAAAGCGTCACCCACAAAAAACCAGGCCCAGGCCCAGTCACAGTCACAGTCTTCGTCAAAAAACGCACGAATCAGGTTATCCGCCTCCACTGTTGAAGGGAGCAAACAACCTATACCGATTCTTTCCACCACCTCCAAGCGACCTGCTTCCTTCCCAACGTCACCACGACCCACCCAAGTCACTTTTCTCGAACCTCTTGCTACTGAGACACCCTCAATCGCTACAAAGGGTACCAACGCCCGTAGCTTTGTCTCATCCGGAACTACTAGTTCAGGGTCAAGAGCTCCGCCGATATCCCTTCGGGCTCATCGTGTGCAAGCCGCTGTTGAAGCGGCTGGCATTTCCAGTCCGACTAGCAGTAACTTTGCCAACACCGCGCCTAGTCCCAAAGCAGAACCCATTCCAGGCCCAGCCAAGACGGATCGGGCTCCATCAAAGCAACGCGTAATTGGACATACAAAGTCTTCCTCGGATGAAAAAAGAACCCTAGTCTCACGACCACCCATCAGCATCAAACCAACACCTGCGAGTCCATCTACAACAAACAGTGCCGGCTCTACCCCCGTCATACGAGTCCCTCCCATCCGAGCATTTCGCGCATCTGGAGCACGACGAAGCCTTACTTTGGATACTGCTGCTGCTATAGCCCTACCGGATGATAACGAAGACAACCTCGAAAACACCAACGATAGCAAGAAGAACCCACGGGAGACTGCCCTTCGCGCGCTAGAAGGCCAAAACTCGGACACCATGCCTAACATAATGACGCCTATTCAGTCAACCGGCCATGGCCACAGTTACAACACAGACAACGACGATACCGGTGATTTGTTCCTAAAAATTGCGCGCGAAGACACAGGCCGTATGTCGGCCTCATCGGCTCATGAAGATGCCGGGTTTTTTTCTGATGACCAACGCTCGCGCAACGCATCTGTAAGTGCCATACTACAACTACCCTCGTGTCGTTATCATACCCCCCGATTTTTGCCCAGATCTTTACATGTTCTATCACCCACCACCCAAATTCTCCAATTTGGTTGATATCCCTGAGCTTACTTGTTGGTGACTTGTCGAGTGGCAGTATCGCAAGGTATCAAGTGGAGAGGAGCCATGTACAAGTCAGGGTATTGGACAAGGTACAACCCTAGACAACGTAACGCGAAAACACCCACCGTTCGAATGAAACAGGGCTCAGCAAACCAGCAACGTTGTGCTCGGACTTTTTCCTTAGTCCGGGTCGTCCTTCACATCACACCTGCACATATCCCGAGCCTCCTGTACTGCACTATACTGTCCTGCCTGTGCTTGGTTTTTTTTTTTCTCTCGAAGGAGGCCATTTCATTTTCATTCAAGCGCATTGCGCAGGCAATGACTTTGTCAGTCTTTTCACATAGCGCTCTGATAAAGCTAGCGCTTTTCTAGCCCTGCGCCGAAATAGGACATTTGCAAGCGCAAAATACGTGCACAAGGACAAGATCCTCACTGCCTGCACACTATCCTGGATACTGGCCTGTCTGCCAGTGAAGGGTGATAGAACAGAGGGAACAGGGGTGGGTTGATTTCGACCTCAGAGTGAAACACGGTCCAGGATGTGTCGACTTTTGTTGCAACCTGCTTCTGCTATCTTTCTCCTACGCGTTGGTTGCCGTGTGTCTACATTCGAAATTGTGCTCCCGTGCTCCTGTGCTTTTCTATTTCCGTTCCCATTCTTGTTCCCTTTCCCTCCCTTTATCCAGTTGTGCGACCCTTCTCCAGTTTTATCCCTCCCTTGAATATTTCGTGTTGTCTATTTTCATTCTTGTCTTCTTATTCTTCACAACTCTATATTTCTTATTTCTTCCAGCTTATTTTCCTTTTGCATCCCCTTGCGCTTTCTATTCCCCTGACAATCTATCACCCACGTCTATTCTTTGGCACTGTTTCTTGCCTTTTCCTGGCTTCACGCTATATATATATTTCGGAAACATGGCCGAACCCACTCATCACCAGCCCTTTACGAATCCATGGCTAATGTCATCGCCTCCTCAGAATCGCGTCTCTCGCGCGTCCCATCGCAGACCTCTCTCGACTGTTGTTCCTCCACACGCCACACCACAATCGCCTTCCCGCTTGAGTCGACGTCTATCTGATCAACAAGAGACTTCTCGCATTCGCGGCCGTTCTAACGACGATACACACTCGATGGCTGGTCCCCCGCCACCTCCTCGTACTCTCACTTATCGGAGTCTTGCTCGCGAGCTTTCTTCAGGCGCCAGCGTTGTTGGTGACGAAACTGGAAATAAACGGTCGACCATTACAAGATCTCACACTTCAGCAGGATCGCGCTCTCTCGTTCACCAAGACATTTCACCAACTGAGGGCACCCAGCAGTACAGTCGACGAAAGCCCTCATTTTCGGAGGGTACTCCGTTGGTTGCGTCCTCAAGATCTGGGACTTCGAAGAACGGAACGCCTTATCATGGCAGAACGTATAACTCGTCACCACTTGCGCCGAGAAGCACGGCCGATCAGCTTGCCCAGCACCAAAAACAGCAGCAACTACTTGAACAACAACAACAGCAGCAGCAACAGCAGCACGACAGTCAGGGCCAAGAAGGCACAGACTCAACGACTTCTACTGGTGGCCCTTCTACCGTATGGGACGAACTAGACGATCTCAAGTCGCGTATCCATCGACTAGAACTCACTGGAAAGCTGCCTAATTCTTCAAACTCTGCCATGTCTCGGGTTTCTGACGACAGACCTGCCACCGCACATACGACAGCCACTACAAATTCCGGATCTTCTCCAAAAAGACCAGTCCCAAACAGTGCCAATGCTGCTGGATCGCATAACAACTTGGGCAACAACGACAATTCTAGCAGCACCTCTTCGCAGAAGGAAACCCCATCTCTGCTCCATGCCGCATTAGCACAGGCCAAACCCGGCGTTAGCAATGAAGTGTATCGCGCTCTTGAGCTTGCTGCTACGGATGCACTGGGTCTGACTACGCTTATGGGCACCGTTGGCCAGCCAGGGCCTATCTCCAGTGGTGCAAGCGCTATTGGCCACGGAGGTGCCTCGACAGTGACTGATCGACAGCTGCGTCGTAAGGCCGAGGGCGTAGTACGAAGCCTGACTGAGCTTTGTATTGCGCTTTCAACTGATTCAACGCAAAGACCCTTTAACAACACAATCTTGCAATCCATCGAAACCGCACACGACACCCCTCTCTCGCCGACAACCATCAGAGGATTCAACCCGATAATGACGCATCACCGACCGAGTGTGACTGAACAGAGCCCAGCTTCCATCCCGACTAGCCCTCGCTCGATTTCCAAGCTGGAGGAGAGAAGAAATAAGCTGCTTAATTCGCCAGTCTTACCGGCCCCTCGTTATTCGGCCGCGTCGCCCTCTGGCCAGCCTCCTATGATGCAAGGCTCGGGACCTGACAATCTACAGACGCCGACTCAGGGCCGCAAGTCTGCACTTCTCACATCGCGCCGTCGGGCAGGAACTGAAGAACCCGAAGAACAATCTGGGCGCAAAACATCGATGCTGCTTAGAACCCGTCGGGCTGGTACTGAAGAGCCCGAAGAGATGAATGGACGACGAACCTCGATGTTTCTTCGTGGGCGTCGCGGCGCTGCAGGCTCGGACGACGACGAGCCTCGGATGCGTCCCCCGTCTCGAGCCATCACCGAGGTGACACAGACAAGGCCGATAACCAGAAGTGGCGGCGATTATTCATCCAATGCCCCAGCTCAGTCGGTTGAAGGTGGTTCCAACAATTCAGCCTCTTCTGCACCTCGGCGCCGGATGGCTTCTGCGATGTCTTCGCGCCTCGGCGGTGTTCCACCACAGTCTGGTATGCCGACTCCTCGCCGCTTTCTCGAGAGACAAATGACAGATCGCGAAGGGTCCTCGACAGGTGAAAGTCTGCATTCTGACGAGAGATTGCACCGACCCATGTCTCTAGGCCACGCATCAATGCTTGGCCGCACATCTAGCATTAGTAGACGGACTGTTCGCGAACGCTAGTACTTGAGCTCACCTCTGCTGTGAACTCGAGGCATGGCCTGTTTTTTTTTCTGGTGCTGATGATCTATCTGCCTTCTATTCACGGTCACAGTCATGTTTATTGAGGCTATCGTTTTCACGATAATGCTTTGGTCAACTGAGTGCGACTTGTGAACACCACTACCCTCTCCACTATATGGCACGTTAAGCTGGGCAAGTCTCGGATAGTTTTCGTCCTCATCATCCACCATGTTTTCCTCATGTTTCTTATTTCTCATCACCCTGACACGCACGCAACCAGGTAAGGCGGTGCGTTCAATCGGTCTACTACGCCCACGCACGTACGCACGCACACGCACACACATTCATATTTCTCATATTTATCATCCAGCCGCTACTGCTAGTCATGATATCCCTCACCTTTCTTTGTACTACTATCTTCATATTCTTTTTTCAGGCCTGCTCCGTGGCTTTGGTCTGCATTCTTTTCATTCCCAGTCTTTAATCGCGAATCTTGACCTGTCCGTTGTGGGTTCCCTTTCCCCTCACCATTTCCTGACGGACGTGTTGCGACTTTGTTGGTTTTGAACTTTGTTGGCGTACCATAGCGGATCGCTGGATCATTTTCGTATTGGTTCTTTTCTTATGGCTTATTTCTTAGCGGGCTATCTATCCTATTTCTCAGTTCTTTGTGTCTGCTGGCCTTTCCTATGTTTTCTTTTTTCTGGATATGTGCCGGCTGAAGTTTGTTTTTCACGGGGTTGGTTTTTGCCGCGTTTTATTCCTAGCTTTACGGTGTTTTCTTTTTGTTTATTTTGAAAGCTTGCTTGTTTTTTCTGTCACTTGTAACTGAGTTGGTCTTGTGTGATTTCTCGTGCCATAGTGTTTGTCCCGGTTGCCACGGCGTACCAGTCTTGGGTCATGCCGACGATGGGGTGTCCACGGGGGGCCCATGTATTGTATGCATGTGCACGTATATACAGACGCATGTATCATGTAGCTGGTGCAGTACGTGGGAACTAGTGGGGACTCGTGATCTCGGCGCAATCTGCGTGGACGCGAAAGAGACGGAGAGGAAGGGTACTGCGGAGGGGGGCTACTAGGGACATACGGAGGAGTGTGACAAGGGGAAGGCCATACATCAAGTTGCCTGAGGCGGGACAAACATGATAATAGCTGGCCAGGCTGGGACAGAGACACAAGCAACTAGACACACAGAGCCTCAGGTGTTGAAGTTGTTACAGGCAGCTCCCGGCTTGGTCGTGCATGCATAGCTGCAGGAGGACAACAGATGGATGCAGGCTAGAAGAAGGAGAAATTAGAAGCTTGTTAGGGCGGGCGTGCGTTTGTGCGTGCATGTTTCGTGGAGACAAGAAGATGGCTATGTCCCTGGCCATGCATGCATGCAATACATGCAGAAAAAGGAATGGTATCTGCAAGCTGCCGTAGAGACAAAACAGGCACATGTGTGATTGTGCAAGTGGGCGGGGGAGAGGAAGAGGGGTGAGGGGAAGGATGATGAGGGTGGGGATGAGGATGAGGATGAGGATAGGGATGAGGATGAGGATAGGGATGAGGATGAGGATGAGGATAGGGATGAGGATGAGGATGAGGAGGATGAGGATGATGGGGCAGAGCTGTACTTGTCGTGATATAGGCCTGTAAAGGCTGGAATTGCAAAGGCTGGAAAATTGAAAGGTTGAAAGCTTCCCCGCTTCGCATCCCGATATGGTGATGTACTGCTGTCCCCTATACAGAGGCGCACGTATATCTAGGGGGCGGCCATGTTGCCAGCTCCAGCATCCGAGTTTTTGCCCCAAGCTTGCATGTAAGCTGGCCCGACCCATACAAGCATGTCCATGTTTCGTGTGATTGTGGATGGCCGTTCCCCAGACAATTGATTGTGGCTGGGCGGTTGCGATGGATTCGGTTGTAAGGGGCAGAGCAAGCTATGAGCACCAGCCAGCCCGGCCGGCTTTCGCTGCCACGCGATGAAGCTCAGTGACGGTTGCTGTGCTTACGTCAGCAAAGAAAGCCCGAGCTCGGAAAAGAAACGGGCCACAAGTATCGCGACAGCACACGTGACAGGCTTCGCGGACGCGACACCACCTCCCAAGGAGGATAGATAGGCAGCGCGCTTGACGCGACGAGGCTGCCGGCTTCAGGAGCTTTGACTGTATATGATTGGACGAAGCTCGGTAGGGAAGCCCGCAAGGCTGAACAATCCAATGCACAGCACGGGCAGTGGCGGCTTGTCTGTTTACTTGGCCATCCTTATTGCGAACAACAACACATTTTCAGCAGACCAGCTGAACACCTGCAATTCCCCCTTCCAACACCATGGTCAGACCGATTCGAAGCCGCCAGGCAACCTCAGCCGAGCCTGCGGCAGCAGAGTCCGTATCCCCGGAGGCCGTCCGGAGCTCCACCGGCGAAGACCCTGAATACCAAGACGGCCCCGCCAGTACGTCGGACGAGGATGATGATCTCGACTGGGACTGGATTTACGACACCGAAGACAAGGACGGCCGGATCAAGAAGAGACGGCGCCCGTCAAACCACATCATCGGGGCCCGATTGGGCCAGTTTGAGTGCTGGCTGGGCGACATTGTGCTTCTCAGGGCGGATGGCCTGAGTGAAGCGTGGGCTGCAATCATCAGCGACTTCACGCTCGATGATAACGGCGAGAAGGCTGCAATCTTTGTGTGGTTCACCGGCGGAAAGGAGATTCGCAATAATGAGCGCAAGAGACATGACTACTACCCTGTACGTCGCCCGCACCCGTACACTATGCATCGGGCGTCCTACTGACACTCGGCTTTTTTTTTCTAGAACGAGCTCTACATAACATCCACCTCAGACATCAACCCGCTGGGGTCTATATCCGGAAAGGCAAACGTCATGTCCGAGGCCAGCTACCGCAAATCCTTTCCTACCGGCAAGATCCCCCGCAACTCGCCGCACTTTGGCAAGACCTTCATCTGCCGCCGTGGCTGCAACATGCGCACAACCACATACACCAATGAGTTTGTGTGGGAGAACATGTACCGCGGGTACCGTGATCTCCAAGCCCTCCTGCAGTATGTTGCCGACGGCACCAAGCTGAGTCGCAAGCCCAAGCAGGATGTCGATGCAACCTTCGTGCCGGGCGCTGAGCCGCCGGCTAAGAGACAGGCGCCCATGACTCCGCGCGCGCGCAGGATCAATGCTACGGCGACAGCAAACGGCTCTCAGCATAAGCGGTACGTCAAGATTGTGTAGCGTCACTGGATGGGACACGCGAGCAGGACCACAGCTAACACCCACTAGGAGTGCTAAAAAGGCGCTGGAGTTTACCCCTCTGGCCACCCGAATTATCCCTATGGAGACTATTCAGGCGTCTCCATTCCAGCAAGCTCGCACTCAGCTTCATGTTGCTGCTGTCCCGCTGACATTGCCGTGTCGTGAAAACGAGTTTGCAGAGGTGTATTTCCACCTGGAAAAGGCCATTTCCAATGGCACCAGCAATTGTATTTATATTAGCGGCACCCCGGGAACTGGAAAAACAGCCACAGTGCGGGAAGTCATTGCGAGACTAGAAGACAGCGTGCTCAACGATGAACTCGACGACTTCATCTTCGTCGAGATCAACGGTCTGAAGATTACAGACCCGCACCAGTCGTATGCCTTGCTATGGGAGGCCTTGAAGGGCGAACGAGTGTCTCCAGCACAAGCACTGGACCTGTTGGAGCGGGAGTTCAGTGCGCCAAATCCCCGCAGAGTGCCTTGCGTGGTGCTCATGGATGAGCTGGACCAGTTGGTGACCAAGAACCAGGGCGTCATGTACAACTTTTTCAACTGGCCGGCCTTGAGGCATTCGCGTCTGATTGTGCTTGCCGTGGCCAATACCATGGATCTCCCCGAGAGAACGCTGAGCAACAAGATCAGCAGTCGTCTAGGTATACACATGCACACGGGAACACGAGAGACACATCTTTCCGAGTACTAACCCATTCGCGCAGGCTTGACGCGTATTCCATTCCCTGGTTACAACCACGAACAGCTCATGAAGATTATCCAATCCCGACTCGAAGGTGTCGCCGGAAACATTGTCGACCCCGATGCCATACAGTTTGCTAGTCGAAAGGTAGCCGCTGTTTCCGGAGACGCCCGCCGCGCGCTCGACATCTGCCGGCGTGCTGTTGAGATTGCAGAGACCAGTCTTAACAACGCCGTGCCACCAACGCCGTCACGCACAAAGACGGGCTCTGCGACATCCAACGGCCGCGTCACGATCCAGACTATCCGCCAGGCCATCAATGAAGCCACTTCAAACCCAATCCAACAGGCCCTCCGCGCTCTGCCACTGGCGCCCAAGCTGCTACTATCGGCGCTGCTGATTCAACTGCGCCGCGCTGGCATCGGCGAGGTCTCAATGGGCGATGTACTGTCTGAGCTCGGCGCCATGCTGCGCAGCTCGGCTGGGCGGAACTCAGAAGATTTAGTAGCCAGTCTTTTAGGCCCGGCGGCTGTCAGTCTGACGCCGCAGGGCACCGGCGCGTTGGCGCCTACGGCGCTCATGGCCTTCCAGGATGCTGCGCTGGGATTGGTGGCGGCGGGCATCATTGTGTTGGAGGCTCACAAGGTCGAGCGGCCGAGTAAAGTGCGCCTGGCTGTGCCAGACGACGAGATCACCATGGCTTTTCACGATGATCCTGAGATCAAGGAGATTGGCATTACAGTGTAGAATGCATTCTTCCGCCCAAGGGCGCATGCCATTGTGGCGTATCCCTCAAACCACTCACTTTTCCAATCTAACCCTTTTATAGTTTGATGATCACACATGCTTGCATTAGACTCGCGCAAAGTAAACATAGATGCCCAGATATACCCAAACTCCTTTCTGAACGCCCGAATCAACCAAGTATACAAATAATGGAAAAAGAAGAAAAAAAATCATGCTGTTTTGGTGCCCTAGAACCGTCTTCTGTCGAGTGCAGGCGTCCACATGACGGGATGCGTCTCGGGCGTCGCCTCGCTATCCTGCTTCCAAACTTTGACTGTAGAGGGGGTTAGAACGAAGTTTTCCAATGGCTACGCGCAGGTATCATGAGAGGATGGAATGACTTACTGGTCTTGTCGGCCTCGCCGGTGATGAGACGCATGCCGGATCGGTCAAAGGTAGAGGCCATGATGCCCGCCTCGGCGTCCAGGGAGCCAGGCTGGGCCGTGGTATCGAGGCTCTGGTAGCGGTAGCCGGTCTTCCAGTCCCAGAAGCTCATTGAGCCGTTGTCCGCTAGTTGAGGCGTGTTAGATACAGAAGGCCAGTCCACGTTGAAACATGAATAGAAAAAGAAAATACAAGGATGGATACAAGGATAACTCACCTCCAGAGAACATGACATTCTCTTCGTTGACAGCCAGCGTGTTGATGATGGCATTGTGGCCTTCAAAGTTCTGCATAAAAGCGCCTTCGGGGCACTTCCACTGCTTGATGCTGCCGGCACTGCCCGTGGCGAAGGTAAACTCCTGCGGGTGCAGCGCCAGTGCGCGGACGCCCTTTTTGTGGTGCGTCAACACGCCCATGGTCTTGCCCGCAGCCAAGTCCCACAGGCGCACGGTCGAGTCCAGCGACGACGTAATGACCTGCGGATCCGAGTCCTGGCACTTGACGTCCGTGACGGTGCCCGAGTGGCCGCTCAGCACGTGGATGTTGCTGCGCGTGCGCATGTCCCAGACGCGAGCGACGCCGTCGCGGCCGCCGGTGACAAGGACGTCGAGCGTCGGGTGGAGCGACAGCGTGTACACGCCGCTTAGATGGCCGTGGTAGTGGCGGATGACCTTGTTGGTTTCCAGGTCCCAGCACTTGACCATCTTGTCTTCGCCGCAGGAGAACAGGTACGGGTGGCGCGGCGATACCGCCAGCCCACGCACCGTCGAGATATGGCCCGTCAGCGTCACGCGCAGGCCGCCCGTGGCCAGATCCCACACCTTGATTGTGCGGTCGCCTGCGCCGCTGGCAAACCACTTGTTGTCCGGCTCGACTGCCAGGCTGCGCACCCATCCCAGATGGCCGGAGATAACACGCATGAGTTTCCACGGCGCATGCCAGTCGGGCTTGGACATCTGCAGGGCTGCTGCTCTGCTCAGGCTCGTGGTGTTGTGATTCTGCGGCCCGGCTCCAGCGCCCGGTGTTGTCTTGTCCTTCAGGACCAAAGCCGACGATCCCGAGCCCGGGGCAGCTGTGCCCTCCAGCAGCTTCATCGAGCTGCCGCTTATCGTGGCAGCAGCACCTGCTGCAGCACGCGCCGCGGACGCAGCGCCAACTCTTCGCCTACCCGCCGGGACGGGCTGTTTGGCGGCCAGCGCCGGCGGCAGCGTCTGGACGGCGGCATATTCGTCGCGGAATCTGATGGCAGTGGCGGTGTCCTTGTCGCTATCGCCGTCTTCGGCGGGCGCTTTCGACTTTGGCGGCGCAGTGTCGAGCTTTTGTCGTTTTCCTTCAGAGCGGTCGTAGAATGTGCGGCATGTTTTGGAGTTTGCAGCGATAAGGCTGGAGAGATTGGGTGTTGATGGCGTGACTTCCATGATGGGCAGCGCGATGCAGAGCAGCAGATTCGTGTTTTATCGCGTGTTGTGGGAAGGCAGAAATTGGCTGTTGGCGAAATTGGTGCAGGACGGGCGTTGCAGGTTCTCCGAAGGCTTGAGATGCGATGGGAAGGCTGAGAACGTAGTTTTGGCTAAAAAAAAAAAGTTGAGGTACATGGCTAGCCAATCAGAGCGCGTATGTGTACAGCAGCTGCGCACTGTGCTAGCCTTGTCATGCGGTTACACAGGCTTCCTCAGGATCAACGTCTTCAATCAAGTAATACGGAGTTCTAAATTTCGAGATATATTACACAGCCGGCATAACCTGCGTGTCGACTGCGATGTGAAGGGTATATTCACAACAGACTCTCCCTAATATGCAGCAAAACAAAGCAGAAGCAGTACAACAACCAAAAGAAAACCAGAGATGCATTCAATGCCCGCTTTTACATGCCCAAGTCCTCGTCCTCCTCGTTGTCCATCAGCGTGGCGTAGTCGTCGACAGAAGCGAACATGGGAAGAGCCTTGAACTCCTTTCTGCTCATTCTGTTCTTCTTGGCACTCGTGCTCTGCAGCTCGGGCTCGGCGTCCTCCGCCTCCTCCATGCCGCCATCAGACTCGTCGCCGAACATGAGATCGTCGCCATCGTCATCCGAGTCCAGGTTGAGAGCAACGCCCTCGCCATTCTCCCAGCCGCCGTCGCCCTCGTCCTCGTCGTCGCTTCCGAGCTCGCCGGCCGCAGCGCCGCCTTCCTCCTCGTCCTCGGAGTCGCTGTAGCCCTCCATGTCCAGGTCAGACTCGCCTTCCGAGTCCTCCTCGGGGCCGCCAGTGCCGGAAATGAGGGCCTTGAAGACCTCGTCGTTGTCGTCGTCTTCCAGATCAACAGCAGCGGCCTTCTTGGCGGCCTGGCCAGCCTTGCCCACCTGCGAGAAGTACTCGTGGAAGAAGACATCTTCGACGGCCACGTCCTCCTGCTTCTTGTTCCAGAAGGACGAGTTGTTGACCGTAGTCGCACCGGCGGCCTGGCTCTTGCTGCGCAGCCACATGTCCTTGAGATCGTTCTTGACCTGCAGAGGCTGCATGATGGACTGACCGTGAGAGCCGTCCTTCTCCTTGGGGTTCTTGTACACGAACTTGTCCAGGAAGCGGATCAAGCTGTGGCTTTCCAGGTCAGGCTTCTGGGGCATGTCTCTACCGGTAAGAAGAACGGCGGCGTAGACAGATACTGAAGGGTGGTAATGCGACATGAGAGGGGCCTATGCGAGTGGTTAGCATGCATGGACACACCATTAATAGCACTATGAGCAGGTCCAGTGCTTGAAGAAATGCAGGGACTTGGGGAAAAAAAAAACTTACAACTTCCCAAAGACATGTCCGGTGGGCATTGCTGAACTCGGGGTTCCGCTTGCGGCCATCATACGCGTCTTTGTTCTCCTCGCCATCATCCAGCGTATCTTCCGGCTCATTGAGCAGCGTGGACAGATCAGGCATGGTCTTGCGCAGCTGTAATAGAACATACAAGAGGCCGATGACAAAGGGAGGCTGGTGGATGCTGGTGATCTGGACCATGCGCTTAGTGAAGGCCTTGACGCGTCTGACATCAACATCAGACTTGAGGGCTCTCAGTAGCAGATTCAGGTACATGGCTTGCTTGGACGACGTAATCAGTCGGGGATCCAGCAGAGACTCGTACAGTGTGCGGTAGAAGCGGTCCATCATGAGGGAGCGCTTGAAGGACAGGGTTTGTATGAGTGTCAGGGCCTGGATGCTCGTGTTGAAGTTGGACGAATGGGCGACGTGGAACAGGGTGTCGAGATGGTCGTCGAGGATTGTAGAGTTGGCGCTGGTAAAGGGCACGGCGCGGTTGATGCCGGTCAGAATAGCAGCGACGAGCTTCTCGGAAGAATCGCCAGCCTGTACCGACGTCGGTCTGACCTTGGGCCCGCGTCTCCGCTTGTCCTTGGAGTCGTCGTCCTTGGCAACCTCGTTGGTCATGGGGAGGCCGAGGTCGCCGCTCTTGAGCAGGATGGTGAACTGGTCAAAGTAAATCTTGAGCAGGGCCTCGGCGACATGGCCCTCCTTGGTGCTGAGAATGGTCTGGTTGAGGGTGTTGACGCCGTAGTAGCGCGCACGGATGCTCTGGCCAGGGCGTAGCAGAACCTCTTGCTCGACGGTCTTGAGGATGATGGGCTTCATTCCCGGGTGAGACGTTTGGATCTGCAGCATGAGGTGGGAGGTGCGCGAGGCGACTTTGCGGTCTCTGTCGCCCAACTTGTTGACCAGTAGCTTGAGCAGGTTTGCCTCCTGCTCGGGCTTCTCCTTGAGCAGGTTGTAGATGAAGTCGATGGCGCGCGAGCGCGAGTAGTCGACCTCGTCGGTAACCCACGTCTCGAGCAGCTGGATGACACGGAAGTAGGCCTCCTTCAGCCACTCCTCATACGACCAGTAGATGAGGTGCTGAGGCGTCAGGCCAGCGGGCAAGGGCTGGTCGGCGCTCCACTTGGTGGTCTTGGAGGCCTGTAGGGCGCCAATGAGCGCGGGCTGCATGCGGAACTGGCGCAGGCGGCGGTTGGCGGGGAGGACAAGGCCAGGGCCGAGCAAGTCGACCACGGCATTGAGGGCAATGATGGCCTGGCTGCGGCTCTTCTTGGAGGCAAGGCTGATGAGCGCATCAAAGGGGCGTGCCGTGTGAAGCGGAGACTCTTGGATGGCGAGAGTCAGGGCAGAGACCTTGTCGCTCATGGTACCGGAGGCCATGATGGTGGACAGGAACTTGTGTGAGGAGGAGGACAGGATCGTGGTCGAGTAGAGGCCGGCATCGGCCTCGAGCAGGTTGTGGGCGTGGTCGCGGAGAACCTGGATTACAGTCATGTATTTGGTGATGTCGTCGGACGTGGGCTCGGGAAGCGGCGCCAGCTCGGCGGCGTGCCAGTCGGCGCGGGGCTCGAAGGTCTGCGGCAGAGAAGATGTATTTGTATTAGCTTTGTTTGTCTTGGATTACAGCGAGCCTGTTTATGATTGTTGTTGTTGTAGCTGTTTTTTCTGATTGTTGCGCACCATCTTGGACTTTTTGGAATCAAAGTTTCTTCGCTCTGCCATAGCGACTTCGTTGGCCTTGGCCACCGCGGCCTTTTGCTCCTCGGCGGCCTTCTTGTCTTCGGCAGCCTTTTTCTTTTCCTCCTTCTTGCGCTCCTTTTCTTCCCGCTTCTTTTGCTTTTTCTCCTTGTGCTCCTTTTCCTTTTGCTCCTTCTTCAGGTCGGCCTTGGACTTGGGCTTTTCTTGGGCTTCTTGTTCCTCGTTGTCGTCATCGTCGTCGTCGTCCTCTTCCGCTGCCACAGGCTCATCTTCCTCATCAGCCGGCGCATCGATGCCCAGGCCAGCGGCAAACTTCTTCAGATCATCGAGCAAGTTCCCGCTGACCTTGGCGCCGCCAAACTCGTTCTCCGACTCCGATTCAACGCCCATGACAAGGTCGAGGTCGGCGTCGTCGCCGCCGAGGGCCTTGATTTCGGTGAGCAGCGTTTCGCGGGAAGCGCCGGAGTCCTTTTTCAGCGATCGCGAGTTGTCGGCAGTCTCGGCCGCTGCCCCGGCCTCGGCCGGCGGTTCTCTTCGGCGCTTGGGAGACTTGCTGTCGTTGTAGTCACCCTTGCGCTTGTTCGGCCGCTGCTGCTGTTGCGCATTGCCGCCCTTGGGCGACTGGGCGTGGTGGAACTTGCCCATGATGCAAAAGATAGGGTTATGAAGATTCCCCGTGAGAATGCGGCAGGCCGTATGAGTGAAGAGCAGATGGAAAAAACAAACCAAAAAACGTCGAACCTTGCCTTGCTTTGCTGTTTGTTCAGCTGGAAAAAAAAGCTTCGCTTGGAAAGAAAAAAAAAAAAAAAAAAGTTGTAGACTTGAAATTTTGCCAGGCGGTGGGGCCACTTTTTTTTCTGCCGATTAGCTGATTGTACACCCTGCGGGGGTGGCTTTAGTGCTGCTCACGTGATCTCGCGAACCTCACATCTTGTTAATTGTGGGGTCTTGACGGCCAGCGAGGCACACCTGTGATAGTCCAAGGCAAGACTTGATCTCTGCTGCCAGAGCCTCCGGAATCGCCAGAACCGCCAGAAACCGCCAGAAACTGGCAAGGTTGCTGTAATGCCATTCGCACGTCTCTTTATGGCTCGTCACGGGCTGGCGGCCCGCCAGAAAGCAGCCATGTCGCTCTCCTTCAAGATGTGTAGTCAAATGAGAGCTCACTCATCAGTGAGTGTACTCGCCCAGTCTGCAAGTTGCAGCAGCAGCTTCGGATGGCTCTAACACTATATGTAGTCTCAGTTCGCTGCAAGAAACAAGCTATCGAGCATCTGGGTGCCTACGGGAGGCATTACCGAGGCCGTTGGTGATAGTAAGCTAAGCCTGTCTGCTGCCCGCCCTCTGGACTCTGGAACGCTGGCTTGGTTAACCTGACGTAACGCTACTTTAGCTTCCGGTCATGTCCAGCTGCTCAAGGCTGGCTTTGTGCGCCAAGTAAGATGGCTGTAGTATCCCATGTGCACTTAACAGAGGCTAACCGCATGTACAGTCTGCTCTGGGCATGTTCCACATGCTGCCGCTGGGCCTACGTGTTCAGAAAAAGATCGAGGCTCTGCTGGACGTGTACATGCAGTCAGTTGGTACGTTCGTAATGTTCGTGGACTCTCAAATCGCACGTCTTGGGCACTGTTCTAATCTGCTCCCACCTCCCCCCCCCCCTCCCTTGTAGGTGGCACTCGTCTGGGCATGTCTGCAATCTCCTCCAAAGACCTCTGGGTTAAGAGCGGTCGCTATCAGACAATGGCAGCCGAGGTAAGTCGGGTCAGACCTCCAACGGCTGCACATGCGTCTCTAACACGCAAAGCAGGCCTTCCAGCTACAAGACCGCAAGGGCTCGCCATATCTACTTGGCCCGACCCACGAAGAAGAAATGACAAATCTTGTGGCCAAGACTGTCAAGTCATATAAGGAGCTGCCCCTCCGCCTCTATCAGATCAGTATTCTACCCCGTTTCCCAGCAGCCTGCTTGGCACGGTATGACCTCCCTAACATGGCATACAGCAAGCAAATACAGAGACGAGCTGCGGCCGCGCAACGGTCTTTTACGTGGCCGGGAATTCATCATGAAGGACATGTACACTTTCGACGTGGACACCGCCTCCGCTCTTAAGACATACGAAGAGGTGCGCTCTGCCTATGTGCAGTTCTTTTCACATATCAAGGTGCCCTTTCTGGTCGCCGAGGCTAGTACTGGAGACATGGGGGGCAGCCTCAGCCACGAGTTCCACATCGAAAGCTCCCTTGGCGAGGATACTGTCGTTTCATGTTCGTCGTGCGAATACGTAGCCAATGACGAGCTCGCCGAGGCAAGATTACCAAAAACAGGCGAAGCTCTCCCGCAGCCCGACCCCAGTGCCATTCGCGTCTGGAGGGGCATCACGAAAGACCGCAAGATGCTCGTCAATGCATGGTACGCCAGCCCGTCTGCGGACTCCGTATCGCCCATCAACCATCATGCCATCAAAAGTCTGATACCCAATCTCGACGCTGGCATTGAGGACGCGCTTCCGTTCTGGACCAAGGCGCTGAGAAGGACTGGCGATGGCAGCCAAGATGCGTCAGATGTCCGAGTCGTCAATCTCGTTGACTTTCGGCTTGGTGACTCCTTTGCGTCGCGGCTTGACCATCGCATGGCTCTGCCTGAATCCATTGACCCAGCAGACGTCACCTGTACATATGAAAACATCACAGGCCTTACCAACGGCGCTGCCACCGGCCCATTAAATCTCATGCGCGTGCAATCTGGCGACAACTGCCCGCGTTGTGCTTCGGGCCACCTACAGCTTTCCAAGACCCTCGAGCTCGGCCACACCTTTCACCTGGGCACGCGCTACTCTGAGCCCATGGGCGCCACCGTCAACCTACCGGCCATCGCGTCAGCGTCGGGCAAGGACGAGCTCAGCGTCCCGATGCAGATGGGCTGCTTTGGGATTGGCGTGACGCGCATCATCGGCGCCATTGCCGAGACCATGGCCGATACGCGCGGGCTCCGGTGGCCAGCGGCCATTGCACCCTTCCACGTCGCCGTTGTCGCTGACAAGACGCTGATTGACGAGGGCACCAGCATCTACGACTGCCTGGCTGCGATGCCGCACAGCGATGCGCTCGGAAGACCTGCCCTGCTCGATGTCGTGCTCGACGACCGCAGCGCCAGCATCCCGTGGAAGCTCAAGGATGCAGATCTCGCGGGATACCCCGTCCTCGTTGTCGTGGGGAAAGCGTTCCGAGAGCGGGGACAGTGCGAAGTACAGTGTCGTGCGCTGGGCATCAAAGAGACCAAGAGTGTCGATGAATTGTCCGCATATGTGTGCGAGCTGCTAGAGAGGCTGTAGATAGCAGTAGAGACACGTGTGTTTGCCGGCAGACGGTCTTGTAGGATACGATGTGTAAAATTAGAGGTTGGCATCTGAGGTGTGACGATGTTTGTGTAACATTGTGCGGGCCATGTTTGTATTCGCACAGTACTGGAAAACAGGCTTAGTTTTAACCCCACCATTCCAGCTTCAGGGTACGTACCTGTACTCGTACTACTCACTTCAAGCACGCCTCCAAAAAAAATAACACCAACATCGCATCATCACAAGACTCACTTCATGGTCAAGGCCCGCTTTATTTTCCAATTTTAGACTCGGCGCCCTTCTTGTTGTACTTCATCAGCCACCTCTCTCATTCCCTCACGCAATGTCGTCTTCTCAGGGCCAAGGCCAGAGTGGTAAGTTCTGCCACCCCCTCTTCCTGCTTCCTGCTGTCCTCAGCTTCAGCGCCCCCCCCCCCCCCCCCCCCCCCCCCCCCCCCCCCCCCCCACCCCCCCCCCCCCCCCCCACTCTCCTGGGCAAAACCAGAGTGGGAATTTCCCCCCCCCCCCCTTCCCTCTTCCCCCGGTCCCCCCCTTTCCCCCCCCCCCCCCCCCCCAACGGCGGCCATACCACCTGCACTCCAACATGCTAACACGCCTCCTCCCTCGCCTTTGACTCGCACAGTCAGCATCGACTCACTGGATGTCCAGCAGCTGTCCATGCTGAAGAAGCAAATCACCGAAGATCTTGAGCATCTGTCCGCGTCCTTCACCTCGCTCAACGCCGCCCACTCCAAGTTCAAGGAGAGTCTGCGCTGTGTGCAGGCCCGCGTCTCGGCGCCCGAGGGTATGTAGCACACGCGGTCTTGCTGTCTACACCGCCTGATACTTCTGCATTGTCTGTCGAGGCTGGTTCTAACAATTCTGCGTGCGTGGTGTAGAGCCCGAGTCGGCCCTTGTTCCCCTCACTACCTCGCTGTACGTTCGCGGTGTGCTGGAAGACAAGAAGCGCGTGCTCATCGACGTTGGCACTGGCTTCATTGTGGAAAAGGTATGATTGTGATGCTCCAGCCCACGCGGCCAAAGGCACAGTGCTTGATGAAACTGACATCTTGGCCATTCTAGAATCTGGACGATGCTGTCAAGTACTATGAAACCAAGATCAAGGATCTCGCCAAGAGCCTCAAGGAACTTGAGACCATTATAACACAAAAGAGCATGAACGTTCAGGCCGTGGAAGAGGGTAAGCTTGCAACCAGTCTGTCTTCTCTGTTACCTTTTCAACCCTGGCTAACACATGCTTTAAGCTCTCCGGCAAAAAATGATGGCCTCCCAGGCCGCCCAGGCCACGCCCCAAGCCGCCTAAGCAGCCCAAGTCTCAATAAAATACCAGCAAACAATTATTCGTGACATCTGCACCCCGTCCATCTATCCGTTGTGATCCGGGTAAATCCCAAACACCGCCCCGACAGTCCTTCTCCACAGCTGAAAAAAGGCCAATATCTTCATGGCTACGGCCTTGGGAGCAGCTAGACTCTCTCCGATGGAATCTCCCTAGATGCACTTCACGACGGCATGTCTTTGGCTTTCTCCAGAAGCTGTTGAATCTCAGTCACGTGGTCAAGGTACTGAGACAGACTCTCTTCGTACGTTGACCCATGAAAGAAGAGCTCCTGCATGTCGGCCTTGCTGGGGTCTTGGGCTTCGGGGTCGCTCCAGTTCCCAAGCTTGCTGTACCAGTCCATAGGCGCGAAAGACACCTCGGTAGAATGGTTATGGGCGCCCTCGGTCCCCATGCCCATCCATCGCCTGGCCATGGTGATTTCAATGTTGTAGTAGGTGTCTCTGAAGGGAAACCGATTGGTAGTCCGGATTTCGGTGCCCACGATTTCGTCTGGACAGCTATTCGGCTTTGGGAATTTGATCATGTATGGAGTCTTTGGGTCATTCTGCGTGCCGGTTATCTGAATTTCGTGTTTCAGCTTGGCATACTGCGTTTCGGGCTCGCCCGAGTCATCAGCCTCGATCACGAATTCATAGTCGAGGCGCCTAAGTGTGCATGGGCATTATCAGTCCCAGGAAAGTCTCCGCGCAGAAATTTACGTTCCGTGTACTTACTGGTCTGGGCAAGCAACCCTGATACTCTCCAGCTTCCGCGGTGTTCCCGTCTTCCACACTCTGCTGGGTAGGATGACATCTGTTTCTTGCCCATTCATGATTTCAATCACGACCCTTTTGCCGTCCTTGGTATGCATGAAGATTTCTTGGTCATAGGTCATGGGCGGAAGTCCTCCGTGGAATAGTCTCCGGGTGGTGGTCTCGTAGAAATTCTGGACTACGCTTAGCAACTTGTTATGATACAAAGAGCAACCAAGTCTATCACGGCACAACGTCAGTTGCGGTTCTCATCTGTCCGTCATGGTTCAAGCAGCCTTACCTGTGGTCTAGTGTAGACTTGAGCCGACCGCCGCGTGTTGTCAAAAGGCGATCGAACTGCTGAAGAGTCAGGCTACTGCCAGCAGGCACAGACGCGTATCTCAGGAGTCCTATCTTCATTTTCAAGGAAACCGCATGGGACATGTATGCCACCTTCAAAACCTCAGCCTGCAGAATGGGGGCTATCTTTTTGGCAAACTTGCTGACCTCACTCTCACTTTGGCTTCCGGGAACAATATCATCGCCCTCTCCTGTGAGCTTTGCGCGACTTTCCTGGGCGTTCTGGCTTGCAATAAAGGTAATCTTCTTCGAGGCTGGAATTCCGGCACTTGGCATGCGCCAAACTAGGGCGGTGTTCTCGGATGACTCTAGGTATAGTTGTTTGGCATAGAGGACACTCATGGCTGCCAGGGCTCTCTTGATATTGATTGAGGAGTTGGATCGTACGGTGATAATGTTGGGGTCCGTTTCATGCTGGTTCAGCTGGACATGATGCTGATTGCATGCGTCATTGAACCAGGCAATGCAGTTCCCAGACAAGTTCAAAGGCCGGTATTCGTCTTCGGATAAGTGAAAGTAGCCCTTTATAAGCAGTCCAAAGTTAGATTTGATGCAAGCTTCGACGGCGTAGTACAAGAAACACGGTGTCTTACAACTTCCATTGCCTGAGGCTCGATTTGGCTGTAGATATCCAGTATGAGCTTGTCTCTGCGCTTTCTCCTGGTCAGCTGAATACTGTCTTCCCGCTCAGGATTAGCCCATGCGTTGGATCGGACTCGCTCGGTGTTCCGCGATGCATGAGATGGGCCTCCTCGGCCAGCATTCGGGCGTGCGTATGGTCGGCCCCGTTGGGACTTCTTGTAGCTGGCCATGGCTTCTAGTTGGAGTAGCGAGCACAGCTGAAATATCAAGATATGGAGTGGCTCTGTAGCGGATGGATGGGGCAAAAACGAATAGGCGACTCGCTGGAGGTGAGTGATGATGGCTGATGCTGAGGCCCGCGTTTGTCGTGCATAGTCAGACAGTTCAACACAAAGGCTCAATTCATAGGCGGTGAAGTTCATTCATTAGAAAGCTATATAGACTTCGGGTCACCCAAGCCCCTCTTCTGAGACGGGTAACTGCTGTTTTTACAATCAGTCAGTGAAGATTTTTTCCAGCAGCGAGGCAGCTACCTCTGTGTTTATCAGTCATTATCCGAGCCAATAGACGCTCCTGTCTTCTTGTACCTGGTGTGTATCAAATCTGCTTTGCGGGTGTTTGCTACAAACAAGCCTGCCTTCTTATGTATTTCATCTGCATGTATATGGTACATTGTGTGTGTCTGGTTGGCTTTCTTGGCTGCGATGTTATCGATGCTCTTGTTGGTGCATTATGGGTACCTTTTTGGAGGCGTTGTAGATTGTCATGATGGCTTATTGCTGTGCACGAGAGGTTGGGTAGGAAGGCTAGCTCAGTTGTTGATACTTTCCATTTGCAACATACCAGTACTCTACGCATCATATGGAATACAAGGGTTTATATATGGAGTCTCGCGATCAAGCTCTCCTGGTAGGGTATGCTAACCCTAGGCCTGTAGCCTCTGAGAACCTCGGCTGTCACTGGGTCTACTAGGGTTACTTTTTGGACGCAATCATATTTGTGCCACATGCTCTCGTGAACATCACCATCGATAAGACACACAGCTGGAACTTTAGAATCCAACCCCACCCTCATTCATTCTTGCATATAAAGAGCCTGTCTCTGGACTCGCTCTGTTTTCTCTCTTTTCTTTCAATTCTTTCATTTCTGCGCTAATCCGCGTTGCCTGGTTGATCTCAGGTTGATCCCGGATTCACACTCAAGACAGATCATCACCACCATCCACTCACGGCACAATGGCCATGCGAGGCATGCAAGGGCTGAGGACGGCCTTCTGTCCGAATATAGCCAGGCCGATGTTGAAGCCCAAGAACATCGGCGTAAGATGGGGCTCTGCAGGTAAGTATGGTGGGCATTGGCGAGGTAAGCCGAGAAAGAGACAAAGCATGCTAACTATGGTGTGGAAAGACGCTTCTGGCCGTAACAAACGGAATCCAAAGGCTGTTTTTCTCTTCAGATTGCTGGGATTTGGCTTCTACACTACCTTTGCCGTCGGCTTTGGAGCGCTGGTGACCATGGCTACAACTGTTCCAGCATCAGCACTGGGCCTCAGCTTCTACTCCGAAAAGGAGAGTTTGGTGCGCCACAAGCCAGCGGACGAGGCAGCGCGGGAGATTGAGAGGCAGATGGACGAGATTGAGCTTGTCAAGAGGCTGCGTGCTGACCCGGACATCACCGAGACGCGCCCGCACCTGCAGCTGCCGGACAAGATCCGCGCGCAGAACCTCACAGCCAAGTCGTTGCAGGGGCCTGCGCTGCTGGCCACAGTACCGGTGACGTTCCGGAGCAAGACTGGCATGGAAACCACTACGGTGATATACCTTGGACACGACTTGTGTGGCCATCCAGGCATTGTGCATGGCGGTCTTCTGGCTACGATCTTGGACGAGCAGTCGGGATTCTGCTGCATTCCCAAGATGCCACAGCGCATGGCTGTGACGGCATACTTGAACATCAACTACCGGTCGCCGGCCAAGGCGGACGGGTTCTTTGTGGTCAAGACCAAGATTGAGCGACTGGATGGCCGCAAAGCGTTTGTCAAGTCCACGATCGAGTCTCTTCCCAAAGACGGAAGCGCAGGCAAGGTTGTTGCCGATGCAGACTCGTTGTTCATCCAGCCCAAATGGGCCAAAGTGAGTTTCTTCTGGAGTAATGAGTCAAGGAACGGATGAAAGCTAATCAGACCATATATAGTACATGCCGCGGTTTATGGAATAAGGCACAGTCTTGCGTGATGGGCAGAGAGCTTAACGACTGAAGCAAATAGGCAATTGAAGGCAAGGCCACAGATGCTTCTGCTATTTTTTTGCGGTGTATTATGCACAGAGGTCAATTGCGCGCCGGGCGCCAGGAAAAACCGCGGGCTCACGGAGTTGTGATGTTATGCGGCCGTCCACGGCACATATGTTCTCCAAGATACGATACAATACAAACTGTGTCCTTGTCACTGTATGAGTTGATTTGGCACTCCAGCAGAACAGGGCGCTGTATGCCCCTCCCCCGCACGAAATGCAAAGAAGGCCTCTGGTCAGTGCAGTGCAGTGCAGTGCAGTGCGAAGCGAAGCGAAGCGAAAAGCAGCCATCTATCTGAAAGCCCGGCCCGGCACACAGGAGCGAATCAAGCGTGAGTGAAACATTGCACGGGAAAAGCCTCAACTTGGATGGGATGGGAAGGGCGGGCGGTTGTGAACAATAAATGATAAATGGCACACAACATGGCATTAGAAGAGAACGAAACAGGAAAAGAAAAGAAAGGAAAAAAGAAAAAAAGAATACATGAATATAAATATGTAAATATGTAAATATAAATATGCAAGTATAAATATGTGAATATAAATATGTAAATGCAAATGCAAATAGCCGTAAGGAGGGCCCCGCCAAACTCCCTTAGCACGTCATTTCTCCTAGTGGTGTTTGTCTTGGAGGAGGTGCGTACCAAACTTCGAGCGCCTTCCGGGAGCCATAAAAGGGACACAGTGTAGCTTTCTTTGTAGCTCTGTTCTTCTCTGTCTTCTCTCTTTCTCTCTCTCTCTCCCGTCGACTGTCCCGATTGTCCCGTACTCACCCTTCCCTATTCTCGACATCTTCACAATGGCTACGTAAGTTGAGTTCCTCTCCCTCTACCCCTCTCCCCCTCTCCCTCTCCTCTGCAAGACTGACCGTCTGCCTTTACCCCCCTCCCCCGCTAACCAACGCTCAATGTCGGCCGTCACCCTTTCTAGCAACATCACCTGGCACCCCTCTCTCAAGCGCGACGAGCGCGAAACCCTGCGCAAGCAAAAGGGCTTCACGCTCTGGTTCACCGGCCTGTCAGCCTCTGGCAAATCCACCGTCGCCACCGCCCTGGAACAGCACTTGCTACACCTCGGCCTGTCAGCCTACCGCCTAGACGGCGACAACGTGCGCTTCGGCCTGAACAAGGACCTGGGCTTCAGCGAGGCCGACCGCAACGAGAACATCCGCCGTATCGGCGAGGTGGCCAAGCTGTTTGCCGACTCGGCCACCATCGCCATCACCTCCTTCATCTCGCCGTACCGCGCCGACCGCGACGCGGCCCGTGCCCTGCACGCCGCCACCCAGAACGGCGAGGTGCCGCTGCCCTTCATCGAGGTCTTTGTGCAGGTGCCCCTCGAGGTCGCCGAGCAGCGCGATCCCAAGGGCCTGTACAAGAAGGCCCGCGCCGGCGAAATCAAAGAGTTCACTGGCATCTCGGCGCCGTACGAAGAGCCACTGAACGCCGAGATTACTATCCGCACTGACCTCAAGTCTGTCGAGGAGTGTGTGGTTGACATTGTCGCTGCTCTGCGGGAGCGCGATCTGATTCCCAAGGCCTAGCTTCATTTCAAGGGTGCAGAGTAGTGCTACTTGGAATCATGCTTCAAGGGCGCAAAGATGTGCAGTTTAGAATCGCGCATCGAGCTGTAAACCGAAAGACTCCTGGGGAGTATATTGGACATAGAGAGACAGGAAAACTGTACATACAACGGGGCTGGTAGAACTAGAATAGAGCTGGTCTAATTGGACCGTCACTTTAGCTGCTGTATCACTATTTACTCGGATGATTGCTCAGGCACAAGTCCGCGGCAGGGCCAAGGGAAGGGGGGGAGGGGGGGGTTGGCGATGTTCGGAGGTCCGAGATACAAGGGCGGGCTTCGGGGCGCACAACGGAACAGGGCACCAAGCCAATGGGACAAGACAGGCTTTGATACGCATGCACTATTAAGTCAAACAAGCAAGGCAGAAGAAACAACGGCGGCTACCTTTTTGTTTTGTCTTGTTTTGTATCTACTTGATAACCGCGAACGACGACCATAGAAAATAAAAAAAAACACCACAAAAAGAAGGCACGTTTTCTTTTCTCTCCGGGATAGCAGGGACGAGAAACATTGTTTCAGTGCAGAGACATGCGTGAATGAACCGATGATGGGTGATATAACGGGGAATAAATCCATCTATACCAAGAAAAAAGAACAGAGAAAATACCAGGGTCTGTCCATGTGTTACCTAGACCGGATCTAGCCTGGGCGGCTGGCTAACTTGCTACGAGGGGCAGAGCGAGGGGAGAGCGGCAGAATCGCGTCTAAGGGAAGTCGAATTCATAGTACACATAGGCAGTGTACTCATTGCCCTCCCCTGAGCCAAATCCGGCGGCCGCCATGTCGGAGGTGAGCTGGGCGTCGTCCTTGGTGACCTTGCCTTTCTTGTCTCTGGCCATGGCGTTGCCAGCCAGGTACGAGTACTTCTGGTCCAGAACAGAGCGCAGTTTCTTGGTGGTCTTTGCGGCTTTGGTCTGTGAAATATGAAAAGGTGGTTGTTAGCGAAGGAGGAGGCGAGGGTTTAGGGTGACATGAGATTTATGCTGAAAAGGGGGGATGGATGCGCGCGCGCGTGTGTGTGTGTGTGTGTGTGTGTGTGTGTGTGTTGCGGCATACCTTGACAATGGCCGACACATAGTCCAGCGGCAAGCCGTAGCGCAGGACGGCCTCGACAAAGACGCGCAGCGTCATGACGTGCATCCATACCATGACACTCTCACTCCAGCCAGAGCGGCCCATGCGCAGAGCTTCGCCCCAGACCTTTCTCTCCTTGCGGCTGACGTGGTCCAGCTCCTTCTGCTCCTCCTCACGGCCGCCCTCGGTGAACTTGTACTGGCGAGGGGTCCACTTTTGCTCGCGGCACTTGTGGAGGAACTCGCTGCTGTGCTTTTTGAAAGTGACCACGGCATAGAGCGTGAACTCGTCATCCTCGGCTACTTGCGTTGAAGAGCGGGGGACGACCATGGGGGCCAGTGTTTCGTAGGAGGCAAGGAACTCCTTCTTCGCAATGGTAGGGACTGCTATCAAGTGCGTCTCGAGGTATTCGGACTCGTGGATGAGGAGGGTGGGGTCGACAATGGGCGTGAGGGATTTGGTGGACAGGTTGCCGCTGGTCATGGCAAAGGCGAGGTTAGCTAGCGCAAGCACGCAGGCGGGAAGGCGAGGAGGAGAGTGACGGGTAGTGGGTGGTACACAGAAGATGGAGATGGAGTGCGGGTGTGCGGGAGTGGATGTGGAAGTGGGAGTGCGGGCGTGGACTTACGTCTGGCGTCTTTGTAGAGCGGCAAGATTTGTCTTGATCGAGTTGTATTGCTGGAATTTGGTCTTGATGTCGTTGTCGGTTGTCGCAAGTTCCTGCAGAGCAAAAGTTGGACGTTAGAAAGAGAGACACGAAGACAGAAACAAGTCGGCGTACATGATGTCATGCACAATAAGCAGGTAGAGGAGACCAACCTTTTGCAGCATGTCGACAAGCTCGCCGATGGGCTTGTCGGCCCGGTAGCGAGCCTTGTTCCATGAGAAGGAGCTGATGTACTGGTCGGTGGGCTCTGGAAAGATTGGGTTGTCATGTTAGCATGCGCTAAGGCTAAGGTCAAGGTCAAGGTCAAGGTCAAGCAGCAGCGGCGGTGGTGGTGTGGTGTACATTGCATGTATATGGGTAGGTGCAGCATACTATCATTGACCGTCTTTTGCTGGGCAATCTTGTCTTCGTCGCCATCGAGTATGTTCTTGAGCGAGTCGGCAACCTTGGCAGCGACTGACTGGCAGGCGGAGTCGAGTTTGGCAAGCTCGTCGGCCTGCTGGACCAGAGCATCGAGGGTACCGATCTTGAAGCTGGGGATGGGAAAGGGCAGCACGGTGCCGGCGTCACCTAGAAGGCTTTGTAACAGGGCCAGAGGGTCCTGGTAGTCTGAAGAATCGAATGCGCCGATGGGCAGCGATAGCATGGAGTAGACAGACATGTTGGCGGGCGGTATTTCGAGGGAAGGAGGGGAGAGAAAGAGAGAGAGAGAGTAGTGCGGGATATTTGTTTTCGGGACGGCGTCAAGGCGGAGGATCGTTGAAGACAAGACCTAGAATTGGAGGCGCATTGAGCACTGTAAGCAGGCGTACGTGGAAGAATTGAGCAAGGTGAGCAAGATGAGCGAGGTGGACGAGGTGGGTAAATGCGAAGGATAGCGAAGCTACAATGATGTCAATGTGTCGTGGGAAAGACTCTGGGCAGCGAGAAGCTTTGGTGCGTTGGCGTGGATGTTGAGAGAAGAACAGAGGTGGAAATCTTACAGACTGATATTAGCTACACAGCAAGAGTCGAGCTAAGCAAGAAACAGAAGCAAAAAGAGAAGAAAAGAAAAAAAAAGAGAAAAAAGACAAGAAAGACGAGGCGATGCGGAAGAGCAGCCAAATGGCACAAAATGGCAGCTTGTACGGTGAGCGGGAAAAAAAACCAAAGACTGCGCAAAGTTGGCGATGGCGGATTGGCGTTGAAGCGACAGCGTCAGCCTTTTGGGATGGCCTGTACAGAGTGTGCAGTGCAGTCAGTCAGTGGTGCACTCAGTGGTGCACTCAGTGGTGCATAGCTTGCAGGCTTCAAGGCTGTGCTGATAACGATAAGGCATCAGTTGGGGAAGAAGCTCGTACAGTGTCCATACGAGTAGGCGCACCGTGCCACTTCCGCGTCATATGGGAGAAAGACACAGTGTTCGGGATGGGGGAGGGGGCCCATGCAGAGGGCACCTGACAACCGGCAAACAATGGGATGGATTTGGTGACACTAAGCTGGAGATGGGGGGGGGGGACAGAGCGAGAGAGAGAGAGAGAGCGAGAGAGAGGGAGACAGAGCGCGCCGCCAGGTGGCAGCCAGTGACAGAGCCACAGTCACTAGACAGAGGCCTTATAGTGCGCCACAGACGGCTTGATGGCTGTTGGACGAGTGGGAGAAGAGGGAGAAGAGGCAGAGACGAACTATGATGGTGATGTTTATTTTATTTTCTGGAGGGGAGGAGTTGTGACGATATATTTACGAGAATTTACGTGTGTTTTTTGTGCATTTCTTTTTTCTCTCTTATATTCTTTTCTTCTTTGTTTCTTCTGATTTTCCTTCCTTTTTCCTTCCTTTTTTTTTCTGTCTTCTCCGCCCTGACAGCGCGTTTCAAGCTGCCCTGTTCGGCTTTGGCGGCTGCCAGACATTCATTGGCCAGCAGCTGCAACAAGACAAAAAAAAGGAAGAAAAAAAAGAAAAAAAAAGAAAAAAAAAGAAAAAAAAAGAAAAAAAAGAAAAAAAAAGAAAAAAAAAAGAAAAAAAAGAAAAAA
>JADILG010000038.1:35942-63963 GCA_017591655.1 Thielaviopsis populi | reverse complement strand
CCACCCCCCCCGGTTCCCCCCCCCACCCGTTTTCTGCTTTTTCCCCCCTTTTGTTTTTTTGTTTGCCCCCCCCCCCCCCCCCGGTAGTTGTGCGTCACCGCGACTATCCCAGACTCTGCCCTCTCCCTCTTTCCACTAGTACTACCATAACATTGGCGCACTTTCACACTTTCACCCCTCGTGTCTCATCCATTCTTCATCTCTATTTCCTCCATGCACCACTGCTTCTCCATAAAGCCCCCAAGCATAATCTGCCTATCTCCCTAGACACTCTAGCCTCTAGTCTTTGCCGTTGCCCTTGGGTCCGCCCTGATCTCCTACCCCGGCTCTACCCCCCCTCGACGCCCTCTGTCTTCCGTTCGTTTCAGCTTAGCTTGCCCTGGCCCTCTCAATATATCCCCATCCTCCTCTGTCTATTCCCCGAGCGCCTGTTCCGTCTTCAATGTCAACAAGACTCCCTGCTCGGGGCCGAGACTCATCCACCAAAGCCTGCCACAACTGCCGCCGACGTCGGCTCCGCTGCGACAGATCTCAGCCCACGTGTAACAAGTGCGCCATTGGCGGCCAGGAATGTCTTGGCTATGACAAGTTGTTTGTGTGGACGCAATGGGTCGGTGGAAGCAGCAATGGCAATGCAAAGGGGAATGCCTCCAAAAACACACCCGCCTCGCCCGCCCGCGAAACTACCCTCATTCCCGGTGCCCGCTCCGTCGAGACGGGGGCTACCAGTACCGCTTCGGCTTCGGCTTCGGCTTCCGCTGCTACCGTCTCACATAGACCTAAAAAGAAAACCTGGGATACCGATCTCCCCTCGCATTCTTTCCACCAGATTGTCTTTGAAAACAGCCCCTTCTCCTCGCCTTCTCCCACTTCATCTCTTGACGCCAAATCACCCGAGCAGCCCGAGAACACATACACCACCCACGCATCTACAGCGTCTCCCCCGGCAGCATACGTGCAGAACCCACCGCCTACAGCATCCCCTCCAGCTCTCTATGACGGGAACTCGCCGTATGGTCCCGTCCTAAATATCAAAAACGTTGAGCCTGGAAGTCTTCTTGTACCATATACCCCAAGTCCTGGTTTCTCTCTCGACCCGCTGTTCCAGGACCAGACCTATTCCGCAAAACGATATCTACACTATTGTAAGTCAGCCTGTCCGTCTTTCAACGAATTGCATAGAGATCTGTGTTGATTGATGGCTTTGTGTTACGTCAAGAATGTACACCGTCCTACTTGACATATCCAAGCCTCTCTACCTCTCTACCTCTCTACCGCTCTGTCACCCATCCTCTATCATCTACTCTCTCTGCCTCTACCCTCCAAACTGACCTCATCTCCACAGTCCCTCGCGTCACCAAGGACATAGTTGCACATGATGCCCTCAGTGTCAACCCGTTTCGTGACATCATCCCCATTGCCATGCAGCACCCTGTTCTCACAAATCTTTTGATTGCCACTTCAGCAATGCACATCTCCAACCTGTATCAACCACCGTCCACCGAAATTCCTCTCCACGGTGGTATCGGCGACCACTTTGCTGCCATGCGCTCCAACCACCCCGAAGCCCGACAAGCCTTTATGGATGGCCTGGCGGCCAAGCAGCGCGCCATCATGCACATGCGCGACGTTGTCGCCAATAGCGAGAACGGCAGCCGCGAGCTTGCCATCATGGCGGCCTACTTTTTTGTAAACATTGAGCTCATCGACTTTGGCACCGGCGGCTGGCGCTCGCACCTACAGGGCGGGAGTAAGCTGCTGGCTAGTCTGGCGCGATCTGGGAATACCGAAAATCAATGGTATATCAGCAAACAGATCTCGGATAATGTGGTGGCCAACTTTGTCATGTAAGAATCTCCGTGTTCAGTGCCTACCTACTGTCACAGTCCCGTACACTATTTCTAGTCTTGTCACAGTTTTGTCGACTGTCCCAACCTTTACTAACCCAGCCGATGTCTAGTTACCATATTCTCGGTTCAACTCTCATGTCAACAGCCCGCTGTGTCAGCGTCGGAACCCACATCATGGAGCTTCTCCCCGCTCTCTCCAGAACGCAGTCAGACAGCTATCTTTGCTGTCCACCCTTTATGCTAGAAATCATCCCTGCGGCCTCGCAGCTAGCTAACCACATGCACTCCCGAGACCAGACCGAGACCATTGCCGAAGCCACACGCCTGATTGACAGAGCTCGGAACTATGATCTGCGCCAGTGGGTTGCTAGCTTACCAAGCGTGGCCATTTTCAACGATGCCGCCAGCAGGGAACGCGTGGCCGCATCCCACCGGGCGGCCATCTGCCTCTATGTCATCCGCGCAGTGCCCATGGTCCGCGATGCTGTCACCGTGTGTGCCGAGGATCTTGTGGCTGAGATCTTCTCCAACATGGCCGAGGTTGGCAAGGACGACGTGCACTTCAAGGGCGCCGTCTGGGCACTCTTCATGGCCGGTGCTGAGAGCCAGGACGAGGAGCGTCGGCGCTGGATTCTGGACCGCCTCATGGATATCTGGAGTATTGTGCCGTGGGGCTACATTCTGACGGCCATTGACACGCTCCGAAAGACGTGGAGGCTCCAGGACGATGGACTTGTCTCGCAGACTGGCGACAAGCCGACCTGGCTTCATGCCATGTGGTCGGGAGACTTGGAGTGTTTTGTTGTGTAAGTTGGAGCGAGGGTGGAGAGAGAGGAGGGGGGGAGGGAGGTCTTGGTCTTGGTCTTGGCCTTGGTTGTTGGCGGTTCTTTGTGCTATTTCGTAAGATATCCTTTTGCTGTTGTGGAATTTCAAGAGGCCGTCTGTTTCTGTGTCTGCACTTTGGGATCCCTACATTTGCAGCGCGTTTGTTGTTATGACTTACGCAGACTCGCGTTTCTATTTCCCATTTGAATTTATCATGAATATATTGCTGGCAAAGCCGCAAAGTCTATTGTTGTCTTAAACTTTGGAGTCAGCCATGGAAAGAAGGGAGCGTTGGTGTTGAGTGTTGAGTGTTGGTGCTGGTGCTGGTGTTGTGTTAGTCGGGGCCTAACAAGCAAGCGAGTGCCAATGTTGGATCGATTTGCACGACCCACCTCTCATCCTGGCACCTGCTGGCTGGCCCCAGACCCACTCTTTTGTCCACCGTCGATTGCCCGCAAATTTATTCTTTATTTTGTTTCTCTTTTCGCAACCTCGCGATCCCAGAAAGCGAAAGGCCGTGTTTGTGTTTGTCTGTGTGCATGTCTATGTTTCTGTATGCATGTGCGCCTGGCTGATCTCGGACCAAACAACGAACCTCGAGAGTTTCAATCTCCAACAAAAATTCTTCTACCCCTCAGCGCCACGCCCGGCTTCTACCGCTACCGGGAGACCTTCTTGTTCATCTTTTTCCTTTTCCTTTTCCTTTTGCCGATAGCGATTTCTTTTTCTTTCTTTCTTGCGGCTTCCCACGAATGAGCCTTCCCGCTTCCAAGTCCGCCTCGTCCAAGGACAAGGCCGATCCGAATCTTGCGCCTGCCGACCCGGGCTATGTCCGTCTGTACATTTCGCCACTAGATGCCGATCTTCTGAACGTGGTCGTCCCGTCTGCCGTGCTGCCCCAAGCCCGCAACGTCTCTTTCCACACGCTCGACACCTTCCCCGACCGGCCCTACGGATTCGTCGATCTGCCTGTCGAGGCTGCCGAGAAGCTTAGGAAGAAGCTGAACGGCGCGACACTTCGCGGCAACAAAATGAAGGTCGACAAGGCGCGCCCGCCGCCTCAGGAGTATGTGGCTGAGCCCGAGACCGAGGCGTCTGCGAAGAAACGCAAAAAGATTGTCATTGACTTTGACGGGTCCGAGGTCGTGTCGGCCAAGAAGCGCAAGAAGGACCGCGACGTTGTCCAGGGCGTCGTGCTCGAGGGCGACCGCAAGGTCAAGCGCGGCTGGACTGTGACGGCAGAGCAGGCTCGCAAGTCTGCCAAGACCAAGGTCAGAAGCAAAAAGGACGACAAAGCCGACGAGAAAAAGGAGAAAAAGGACAAAAAGGACAGGGAGGCCAGAGAAGTGCGCTCCAAGTACACGGACAAGCAGGAGTGTCTTGTCAAGACTGTTGTGCCCGTCGGGAAACCAATGCCTGAGGCCAAGATTGGTGCCAAAAGCAAAAAGAGAAGCAGGGACGGCAAGTCGAATCGTGAGATTGTTGCTCACGAGTATGAGCATGCCGTCAAGTTTCCTACTTTTCTGCGTGATGCTCCCAAGCCTGCTCCCGCCCCTGTCACCAAGAAGCCTGTCGAGTCTGAGTCTGATTCTTCGTCTTCAGAGTCCGACAGCAGTAGTAGCGCTTCTGAAGATGATGAGGAGGATGAGGCGAAGGAGGTGAAGAAGGTGGCCAAAGAAGCCAAGAGGGACGTGAGGCAGGAAGTGAAGCCGGCGACACGAGAACCTGTTCAGGAAGCAGAAGACACAACTAGTAGTGAGGAATCGTCATCCGAAGACGATTCCTCGTCCTCTGAAGAGTCGTCCTCCGAGGATGAAGCCGAAGATGACAAGCAGGCATCCGATGTTGATATGGCCGATGGTCCCGAACCAACCGTATTTGCCCCTAGCGTCGACCCCGACCCCTCAAAACTTGACGAGCGGCCAACCACCTCCGGCTCCATGAAGAGCCTGACCATCAAAATCCCCCCTCCTCCCTCAACGCCCGGCAAGGTTCACCCTCTAGAGGCCCTATACAAAAAGAAGCCCGAAGGCGACGCCACCTCTGCCACCAACACCGAGGAGCCCTTTAGTTTCTTTGGTGCCGCCGCCGGCGACGCGGACGGCTCCGACATGGAGTCTGAATCTGAAACCCCCAAGGTTTCCCGCCACGCCCAGCCGCCCATGACTCCATTCACTCGCCAGGACTTTGAAGCGCGGGGACTCCGTAGCGCGGCCCCCACGCCGGACACTGCGCATCCGAGCCGCATGAGGCGCTTTTTCCCTGGTGACGAAGACCAGGAGAACGCAGACGGGGAGGAGGATGGGGAAGAGGAGGAGGAGGAGGATGCGCTGGACAGTCTTGCTAGTCCGATGGCGCAGCGGGGCGCTATGCGTGCCGCCGAGGCTGCTTCTGCTTCTGCTTCTGCTTCTGCTGCTGCTGCTGCTGGCGATGGAAAGCCCGAGGACTCGAGTGAGTTCCAGACGTGGTTCTGGGAAAATCGCGGCGACTTGAATCGTTCGTGGATGCGCCGGAGGAAGACTGTGGCCAAGGAGCGCAGAATGAAGGATAATAAGACTAGAGGATTTAGAGGGGCATGATGAAGATTTCTGCCTCGTTTGTTTTGCATATACTGCTTCATTGTACCAGCCATTGGGTTTGTGTCTGTCCATTACGCTGTCTGTGATATTCGATAGTTTGTTCTAGGGTTGTCGGCTTGTGTAACCCTACGGCGAGCAGGAAAGCGTTGTCGAGTCTTGAGCATGGCTACTCGAGACTTATTCTATATTAAGCCACACATATTGTACCATGGCATATACATATTTGAGCGAGTACAAGTACTTTGGTGTATCACGGAAGAAATAGAAAAGACTTGACGTCAGTATTTGAGTTGAACAGACGAGGGCAACTGACAGTATTCGCTTTCTGCTTGCTTGCTTTGTTTGGTTGTTTGTATATTCACCTTGCACAACAAGCCCAGCCCACTGTAAAACGCCCGTTAGCAGGCCGTCGTCTCAACAAACTGAGAGGGGACATGGTCTAGTGGTATGACGGATCCTTAGCATAACTGAAGCGTCTGGCTTCGCAGCTTGGATCAGGTCCGGGGTTCGATTCCCCGTGTCTCCAGCATCCGCTCATGATGTGTGTGTGCCGTTTCTAGGGGGGGACATGGTCTAGTGGTATGACGGATCCTTAGCATCTCTGAAGCTTGGATCAGGTCCGGGGTTCGATTCCCCGTGTCTCCATCATCTAAGCTGGATGTATCTTTTTCTTGCTTTTTTCTTGCATTTTTTCTTGTTTTTTTTTGCCTGTGCAGTGCTCAAGGTAGTAGGTGGGTATCGTAGCTTGCGTTAAAGATGCTGGATGAGTCTTCTCTTTTTCCTGGTTTTTTTTTGTTTTGATATATTTTAAGTCTATTTAACTCACTAAGAGCATACGACTCCTTTTTCTTGGTCTTGAGAGTACCTCTCCAGCTACATAGAGTGAGACATCGCCACCTGCGTACAACAATTCCGTATGGGGACATGGTCTAGTGGTATGACGGATCCTTAGCATAACTGAAGCGTCTGGCTTCACGGCTTGGATCAGGTCCGGGGTTCGATTCCCCGTGTCTCCAATATTTTTACTACCTTTTGATAGTCGTGAGGCTTGCTCAGGGTGGCTAAGGCGGCTTGGGTTAAGACAGGTTTTGCTTCTAGTATGCCCGCTGTAGTTGTCTTCTCAGGAAACCTTTGGCTTGTTTGCTTGCGTCTTTAAAGGCTATCCCTTTTTGCTTTGTAGTTGGTCGGAGCCCTCGTATATGGGCTGTAGTTAGTCACCTGTCTAGCACATACGACCATAGCCTGCGGAAAATACGGGGTCCCGTCTGCTCCCCCCTAGTCAAGCCGCAGAGCGCCGAACCAGTAGTATGGTGGGTGACCACATGCGAATCCTCGGTGTTGTATGTTTTCTTTTTGTTTTTCTTTGCTTTTTTGCTAGTCAGTGTGTCTGTTATAGACTATGATATCAGATCTCTCTAGCACATACGACCATAGCTTGTAGAGAACACGGGATCCCGTCCGCTCTCCCCTAGTTAAGCTACAAAGCGCTGGACCAGTACTACGGTGGGTGACCACGTGGGAATCCCCAGTGTTGTATGTACCTTTTTTAAAAAATCTTTTTTTTTCTTCATCGTAGATGTAGCATAGCTTGAACCTTTTCTAGTCCTGCGTGATCGCATCACAGCTTGATGACAGTAGATACGAAGGAGCGACTACAACGACTTGGAGGGGACATGGTCTAGTGGTATGACGGATCCTTAGCATGTTTGGAGCTTCTAGCTTCGTAGCCTGGATCAGGTCCGGGGTTCGATTCCCCGTGTCTCCATGAGCCTTTCAGCACACGAGCGTCTCTCTTTTTTCTTTCTTTTTTCGACAAAGTCACTGGAGTCCTTTTACAGTGTCAGACTCGATGTTGTATGCAGTATAGCCTCATCAGCACCTTTTTTGTTGATAGTAATACGTCTGTCTGATGCTACCAAGACACAATAGTTGTCTTCAAGTAAGGGATACTGCGAACTAGGAACAGCCAGTGGCTTGCAGCGTAATATTGATCAGCAGCCGATGTTTTTGAGATCTTACATTGTATAGGGCTTGTACGACGGGTCTGCATTATACGGAATAGCAAAGCAGACAGAGGCATAATGATGTGATCTGACAACGAAACGGTTCGTCCTTGTTGGCCTATCGTGTGCCCCAAAGTTCTTTCAAGTATTAGTATGTGTGCTAGGCTCATTACAGGATTGATTGTTTGGCGAAGTTTCTAGAATATTGTTTGGGCATGTTTCGTGAATTTATATGCTCGGTTAGGGGATGTACAACACGTGCCACACAAAGCGAAAAAGCAAGATGAAATTCGACAAGAAGCTTGGTATGAAGATGGTCCAAGTGGTGGCCTCGCTCCACCTGGATATCAAAGTATCACGAGCGAGGCTGGCTGATTACGTGATGATGCATACAGCGTTTATTGTTTTTTTCTTCTCGTTGGCTCTCTTGCTCTTGTTTTTCTGCAGACTCGTTGATACCTTTTTTTTTTTTTTTTTTTGGTTTTTTTTTTTTTTTTTTTTTTAGCCTCGTTTTTTCTTTTTTTTTTTTTTTGGCTTGGGCATTTCTGCATATACAGCCGCACAACACCGCCGCGTCTATTTATTTATTTTTTCCAGCGGCTTTTATTGCAGTGCCGCCAAGTGCCGCTGAATAGCATTGCTGGTGTTATAGACAAGACGATAGCGGCCGTGCACGTACCCCAACCGGCATAATAAATCCTCCGATGACTTATGTTTTTGTTCACAAATTGAAGAGGAAGCAAAGAGTGAGTGAGAGAGGCAGGCAGGCAGACAGGCAAGATGACTAAAGTGAATCCCCCACAAGTTGGGCTTTGCTGGCTTGGACATTGGGCCATTCTGTGATCTTTGAGTGGGGGGATTCACCGCTTATCCGGGAGATTGCCAGCCAGATGAGCTGCATCGAGGACGAGATGTAGAGAAGGTGAGATTGAAAAGTTCCTTGTTTCTCCCTCTGTATAGTTTGCTGGAAGACATTTAGAGAACTTTGACGGTCCTACTAGACACCTCTCACATTGTGCTTGGCAGGCAGCAGCTTGGGTGTGGCTTCTCTTCAAACAGCGCAGAGATAATTCAAGCGGCGGTCTAGATACGGCCGGACGGTGGGCCAAAAAGACCAAAGAAGAGACCAAGTCTAGTGCTTCTTTGTGTGTGATAGCTGTTTGCTGTGGATCAGAAAGGATGCAATGCATGGTACAGTCACATCTTTCTTTGGCAGCGTGCGGCCAGCAGCACTAGCACCAGCACTAGCACCAACATCAACACCAACATGCATGTGCATATGTATATGTATATGCATGTAGTGTATGCAGCTAGCCATGCAATCAGTGGGATTGGGAAGTCCTCTTTTGTTTTCCCCCTCCCGTCTAGTTTGTTTGTCACTTATTAGTGGGCTGTCCTATGATCCTTTGGCTTTACTGACCATCAAGACATACCGACAAGTGCTGTGATGAGGAGTTGAGCGGTGTTGCTGGCGTTGACGTCGGCGGTTCGACGTTGCAGTGCAGCGGAGAATGTCACATTTAGAGGCAGAAAACGGAATAGCCTGGGAAGCAGAGGGTGTGGGCGAGCGAGCATCAGAATGAAGATCCGAGTGAGTGTGAGTGTGAGTGTGAGTGACAGCACACCGAAACAACTGTATCACAAACTTCTCTGATCGGGCCTGGCTCAATGTTGGGCGCCAAGACTCACAGCCAAGGAGTCTTGACAAGCCACAAGCCACAGGCGACAAAAAAAAAGGCCTACATGTCTTGGGGTTGTCTTTAGGCTGAGCAAAGGGCACGAGAGTTTGCATCCCCCTCTTCGCTTGAGTTGGGTGGGAGGAGGAAAGGGAAGAAAAGGAAAAGGAAGAAGAGGGGAAGGAGAAGTGGCTCTATCTATAGCGCAGGGGAGGGGGGAGGGTCAGCTGTGCTACAGCATGGAGCCTCTGTACCTTACAGCACTGCCAGCCTTCTAATACAGTGGCCTAGCCCCCAAGGTGACAGCAGCCTAGACTGCTATATCATAGTCGCTAGGCTTCTATATTATAAGCACCTAGGCCACTATAGTGTAGCTTAGGCCTCTCTTCCACAGCCTAGGCCACTATAGTGTAGCTTAGGCCTCTCTTCCACAGCCTAGGCCACTACAGCATAGCTCCAGCCACTGTATTAGAGCCCAGGCCACTATACCACAGCACCACTATTGCCCACATCCCACATACTCGCCCATGCACCCCCTCCCCCCACCCCTTCTTACCGAATCACAAGATCCTGGCCCCCTGTCGGAGTCCGGGCGTCTTTTTTTCCTTGTAAAGTTTGTCGGGCCAAGGGTGGGATCCCTTTGTTTCTTGAAATATAAACTCTCCTATGGACTGACTTTATGGAGAAGCCAAGTTTGTCCATTCGCCTCTGCAGCTTGTCCTTTTCTTTCTATATCTTGATCCAAGTCTTGCCTGCTCTGCTGTTTGTAGATTTAATACTACTATCCACTATACTTCCTACCAAGATCTGATTCCACGCCGCTTTCTATATAAAAAGGCCTCCGTCTGTCTGTACCTGTCTTCTCTGCTGTGTTTCTCATCGTCAGCCATCTTGCTCTCCTATTCCGCGCCTCACACATCTCTCGTCTGTCCATCCTATCTCTTCTCCATCGTCTCGTCTCGTCTGTCTTGTCTGCCTCCTGCTCTCGCCACCGCTATGGACGCCTTCAACATCAGCTCTCTGCGCGTCGACCGCTTCAACATCGACAGCTCCATGTTCAGCTCCGAAGACCAAATCCTCAACAGCCTCTGGATCGGTCTTATGGGCATCGAGACTCTGATGGTCGTCGGCGTTGTCTGCCAGAGCCTTGCTAAGCGCTTTACGAGCAAGACGTCCGTCCACCTCAAGATGTAAAGGCCGCCTCAAGATGTAAAGGCCATCTCACCATGTAAAGGCCACCTTCAACTTGCCTTGCTTGCGCCTGCCACCCACTCTCCTGCGTGGCTTGACGCAAACCACCACAACCACAACCGCCCCGCCTCATGATACCACGAACTACTTGACCTTATTCTCTCCTTGACTTGCACATTAACGACCATCAAAAGCCTACTCCTGCCTTCTGTCTTTCCTTGATTCGCCTTCTGCCTATTTGCCAATGCCAGCCAGTTCTTCCTGCGCCCTCATCTGCCTCGCCGCCTCGCCGTCTGGCCTTTGCTTCCAGACTCCCTCTTTTTCAGTTTGTTTTCCTGCTCTCTGAGCGCTTTGCTCTCACCGCCCAATGATACCCAGCATCTTTCAGCCATCTCATCTTCTTTGCCAGTGCTTGTTGCCACTGGCTCGTTTGTTCGCTTCTTGTCCTGTACCGTTCTTTGCCTTTGTTTCCAATCTTGTCAGCTTCATACTGCCCATCTATCGTCCATTACATCACACAGCATCTGTGGCTCTCTATCCGCCCCCTGGTCGTCTTCTCAAACAACTCAACATTAACAATGATGGGTGCTCGGACGTGTTGTCGTCGTCGTCGTCGTTGTTGTTGTTGTTGTTGTTGGAAGGGGGGGGGAGAGGCTTCTGCGTCAATCTTGGCAGTTATTGACTGTCAGTCCCCTTTCTCCTTATACATTGCATATACACTCACCCGCACATCCATCACAAAACAATGCCTGGGAAAATAGTCCCGACGCTCCCCTGAGTGGCGGAACGCCAAAAAAGCACCAGATACACGTCAACCGCCACCCGTGTGAAAGACGCAATCTCGCTGGACCAGCCAGGACGTGTTTTGAGTTGTATGTAACCGGGTTTTCTGTCGGAAACCCCTCGCTTAGCCTCTCGGATCGTCGCCTTTGTTCTTGTTTTCATCAAGGAGTACCGGGACTTTATTTGTATCATATTATATCATATACTCTACAGAAGCATGTACAACCTTGAATTGACTTGTTGTCGTAAAGTTTTCTCATTCTTGCATTGTGCGCTTATCTCACGTGATACACACATACACACACTCTCTCTCTCTCGGTCGTGACCCTAACCCTGGAGCTCGACCGACCTTCATGGTGCATGATGATTGAGAAACAACAGCAACAACTACTTTAACAAGCAGTCTTCACATGAAAGATCTCACATGAAAGATTTCGCATAAAATATTTCACATGAAAGGTTGATGCCACCAAAAGCGCAATCACATGCAAACCATGATCTATCTATCTCGAAAAATCAGCATAATTTGGTTGGGAATAGTCTGGAGGCCGCCAATTCTGACGCCTAATAAGGTAGCCACCACCCTACAGCCACACTTTGGCCTGGAACCTGGCGGTACAGCCACACTGGCATGCCCCTCCACCCATGTACCAATGTATGTACCTATGTATGTGTATGTACATTCTGCAAAGCTACAACAGGCAGTCGCCGACGTATGATGGAACAAATATTGGAAACTGTAAACAGCAACTGCTTCTCGCTTCCTGCATACCAGAGAGGGAGGGGCCTCCCCCTCCCTAGGACTCTCCCCAGGAATGAAAGGAGCCTCATAGAACACTGCTCTCAGTTCCAATGCAGTGCAAATGCAGTACAGACCCAGTACGCGCACGCATTGGGGGGGAGGGGAGGGGAAATGTTTAGCTTAGCTGAGCTTAGCCTTGGCTTATAGAGAAAAGAGGGCAGGCGGGAAGAAGCTCAGCTGCCTGGGCTTACAAGTTTGCTTATGTAGCTTAGCTTAGCTTAGCGTAGCTTGGCCTGGGATAGCATTAGCACAGCACAGCACCGCACCGCACAGCACAGCACAGGAACAAAACTGCCAGACCTATAAAGCAGTGCTGTTCCCCTCTTGTTGGTTGGCGGCTTTGCCTCTTGTGCATCTCAATTTCTCTGTTTCCATCTAGACTCTGTTTTCTACTATCATACCATCCCACACACATACACACACACACACACACACACGCACTCTCGCAACCATGGCCAACACCGTTCACGTCACTGACATCTCCGCTGCCACGGACGACAAGGAGATCAGTGACTTCTTCAGCTTCTGGTAAGTTATATGTTATATACAGTATACACACATACATACGCACACATACATACATAGATACATACACACATACGCACATACTTGCATCCATGCATTGCCCCGCATCACCCGACAAAACGGCCAGCTAACAATCCCCGCCTACAGCGGCAAAATCAACACCATCTCCATCGAGGCTGACGGCGCCGACAAGAAAAAGGCCACCGTTACCTTTGAAAAGGACACCGCCATGAAGACCGCCCTGCTGCTCAACCACACTCAGCTCGGCTCCTCCAAGATCACCGTCAGCGGCTCTGCCAACCTCGACGAACACACCGACCCCACCCCCGCCCACCGCGACGGCGACGAAATCACCCAGGAGGAAAAGCCCCGCTCGCGCATCCTCGCCGAGTACCTGGCCCACGGCTACGTCGTCGGCGACGCCGCCCTCGAGCAGGCCGTCGTGCTCGACAAGAAGCACAACGTCTCGCAGCGCTTCCTGGCCACCCTGCAGGGCCTCGACTCCAAGTACAAGGCCACCGACCGCGCCCGCGCCACCGACGAGTCGTACGGAATCAGCACCCGCGGCAAGGGACTGCTCTTCGGCCTCAGCTCATACTTTGAAAAGGCCGCCGGCACCCCCGCCGGCCAGAAGATTGCCAAGTTCTACGAGGAGGGCTCCAAGCAGGCCCAGGACATCCACGCCGAGGCCCGGCGCCTGGCCGACCTGAAGAAGGAACAGGCCGGTGGCAGCGCCTACAAGGCCTCGGGGCTGGAAAAGGTCTTTGGCAAGGCCAAGTCGACTGCTGCTACCGACTCTGCCGGCGTTCCCAGCGGCAACTCGCCGCTGTCTGCCCAGCCTCCTGCCGCGTCACCTGCTGCCGCCCTTGATATCAAGATCTCCCCTGCTGCCGCTGATAGCAAGACTGCCCCGGGCCCTGACAGCAAGTCTCCTCCGTCGGAGAAAACTGGCTGAGGTTTTTTTTCTTTTCTTTGGGGATGGACTTGAACGAACGTGACGACGACCAACGTAAAACATACACTTGCTTTTTAGTCTTCTTTTTTTATTGTCTTTTTTTATTAGCTTTCGTACTCTGTATTACTGCCACCTGCTGCTAGAGCTTCAGTAGTATTTTATTATTGGTTTTTCTTTTGCTTGGCTTTTACCATGCCAGTAAACTCACGATCCAACATGAATGAAAGTTATTATTCTTCGCCGTACTATACTGCCATTGTCACGCACCCACTGGTCCTTGTAAAAGGCGTGCATTTTTTTTTTGCATTTTTTTTTCTTTTTTCTTTTTTCTTTTTTTCTCTGTTCTTTTTACATTTAAATCGCGCTACATGCATCATGTATGACGTAGCCGCAAACAAAATGGGATCGCCAGAAGCGAAGCGCTAGAATTATACCAAAACAGCAAAACATTCTGGCTGGCGAGTCTGCGGTCCATGAGCGCGGCGACTTTGAAAGGTGTCTTGTTCCATTTGTTGTTTTTCTTTCTCTTTTTTTTCTCTTTTTTTTCTTGAAAAGGAGAAACGTAAACTAACCTGTATTCTGCAGTATACACTTCATGTCTACAATAACGCTGTACTTTCAAAAGGGCTTTGGCTGTGTTTTTTTTCCTTCTTCTTTTTCCGTCTACTAACCCCCTCTCCTTATACCCAATCACATTAAAAAAGACAAAAACGAACGCAAAAAGAAGTAAGCAGAAAAAAAGAAGCAAAAAAGAAAAAAAAAAGAAAAAAAAATCCAAGAGCCCACGCTCATGATGACAGCCCGGCGTTGGTGGCACTCTCTCCCACCTTGACCTCTTCCTCGGGCACCCCCACGGCAATACTACCGCTAGCACTAGTCTGGCGCACGGGAACTGGCCGGGGAGACGGCGGAAGATGGGACAAGGCCGGCGCCGGATTCGCACTGGTCGCCGAAGCAGGCTGGCTGTGGTGGCTGGTGTGGGCGTTGGCATGGGCATGGGAATGCACCGGCTCTCTAGGAGGCGCAACGCCAATGCCGCTGCCGACCGCTGGATTCATGCTGGCAGTGGTGCTGACGGATTCGCTGCGCGGCCTGCTCGCGTCACTGGGCCGTCTGCTCCTCACCATTCGCTCCAGCTCTCTGATGCGGCGCTTCAGCGCCTCGTTTTCGCGCTTGGCCGTCTCGAGCTCCGTCCGGTAGAATGCAGTCTCTTCGTATCGCGGGGTCACGGGGAGCAGCGCGGGCGATACCTGGTCAGGCAGGGAGCCTGTGGCGCCCATCATGGGCACGGATGTCGGCAGCGGATTGCGCTGCTGCTGGAGGTATGCCAGCGTGGAGTCTGCGGGGCCCATGGCGCCGTGCGGGCCGGGCGAGTCGGTGCGCGAGCGGCGCGAGGCGGAGCTACCCTGGCGAGACAGCGGGATGGCCGAAGTGCGGCGGGCTTCGTACGAGGTGCTCATGCTGCCGGCGGTTTGGCTGCGCATGCTGGCGTTGGAGGCGGCGCGCTGGTGGCGGCGAGAGGCGGCAGGGGATATGGGGATGGGGTGCACGGGGCTGGAGAGCGGGTGGACGTGTGGGTCTATGAAACAATCACCGTGGGCCGAGGTCGAGGAAGTGTTTGAGATGACCGAGGCATTTTGGGCAGCGCGCAGCAAGGACAGCTCGCGCGTGAGTCGATTGACCTAGATGGATACCAGACATGGCGGTCAGTCGGTGCGGGTAAGGGCTTGCGGGGGACGACAAGACAAAACTAACAACTGCTTCATTTTCCTGCTCCAGCTCGCTATGAAGCTGGGCGGCCGTCATGGGCCGCGGATGGCGGATGGGAATCGGGCCACTGATATTCAAGTCGGCATTTCCGCCGTGTAGCGACTGCCATGACGTGCGGGACGAGAGGCTTTGGCGGCCGGGCGGAGGCCCGGCGACTTGTTGCGACGGGGCAGACGTTGGAGAGCTTATCACGGCTGCCTGATTCGACGGCAGGATGTTGAGGGCTGCTGGGATAGCATGCTGTGTGGGCGGTGAAGTCATTGTGGCGGTTGGGCTATCTGAGGCGGTTGCAGTGGGGGTGGGAAAATGAAGCTGTACTTTAGCCCGATCGTGGGTTTCTTGCGGGTGTCGAGGAGAAGGTGGCAGAGAGTTCAGATCAGGCATGATTTATAGCGGACAGGAAAGTATGGAATCGTATAGAAGGGGTAGAAGGGGTAGAAGGGGTAGAAGGGGTAGAAGGGCCAGGCGGCAGCGGCAGCGGCAGCGGTAGAGCACAACAAGGAGGATCCCTAGAGAGAGAGGGGGGGAGAGCGAATGAGGAGCGAAATGCTACTGGAATAGAAAAGAAGCAGAAGTAATGCAATGCAATTAGTGCCACACAAATAACGAGGCTATCTGTGGAACGAATAGGACCAACGTGGGAGGGGAAATGCGATGCAGCTTCACCAAGTGCTTACTTGGCGTTGGTGTTTTAGTGGAGATGCAGAGACAAGATGAAAGTGGCTGGCGCAGTACTGAGAGGAAAGTATCACGACAGTAAAATCAACAAAGGGGCCGGGGCCGGGAGTGGCTGAAATACAGTGGCTTGGAGAGGAACCAAGAGCTGTAAGCATGCATGTACATAGAGGTACCTGTGCTTGCATAGATGTACCCATGTACACGGCTCAAAAAGTGGTCTCATGTGAACTAGAGCGGCCCCTCACCAATCCACTACAAGTACATACACAATACAGCAGACAGCAGTCAATCAAAACACAGCATTCCAAGCATGAACCCACCAATGTTTCTGTAGCACAATTTGTAGCATAAAGGGTCTACACTTTTATGCCTTTTTGTTTTGTTTTTATGCTTGACAGCTGCCACCGTGAGTCAGACAGGTGCAGCCTCCAGCTGGCAGCATCCCACATGGCAAAATGTCCCCGCGATGCCGTCGGTTGGTTGACCATCATACTTGTGTACATATCGCTGCCAACTCTCCCTCATATTGTCAACAGCAACGCGCGCAATGGCATTTCTCATACAAGCTCCCCCTGGCCCCACCAGCCCGTCATATCTTCAGCATCGCCACATAATCACGGCGTGGAATGCTGTCTTCAATGCCTAACCCATCAAGCGAGAATGCATCTTCCGCAGGCTTGTAGCCGATACAACAGCGTGTTCTTCCATATGAATCATGCTGGGGCGTTCTACCATGCATGGGGGTCAGTCATTGGAATGTGCTGTGCAAGACGCTCTTCTACCCAAACAAAGGGATCGCAGAAGGCTTGTCTATAATAAGCACGGCGGCGGCTCGTCTCGGGCAAGGACTCTCACGATTCTTGGGCGTCTCCCCCAATTCACGTCTCGCATAGAGTGCAATACCCATCAATATGCATTCCCTTCGTGCCTGGGCAGCCTTGTCCACTCTTTCCTTCGCTGCAGCGCGCAGCTATCACCAGCTCACAAACCAGACCTCGCCCTACACATACAAGGGCTGTTATGTCCAGGCCAACTCCAGCCTCCCTGCCCTCGACGGGCCCTCAGAGTCTTCTCATACTGCCGAGGTGGCCGACTGCTCTGCCTTCTGCTCTGGCTATCAACTGTTTAGTGTCGACGCAGATTGGACCTGCTCATGCGGCAACAATCTCAACGCCACTGAGTCTCTGCAGGCCTCACCGTCATGCTCTGGCAACTGCAACGAGAAGGACTGCAGACAAACCGATGGCATCTCGCTCTACAAAAACAACGACTACACGCCGCCTGCGCGCTACGACGGGTCCTCGTTTCCCTACATTGGATGCTATCAAAACACTAATTCGTCCGAGTTCATTGAGGAGAAGTTTACATCGCCCTCCATGACAGCGGACAAGTGTGTCGACCTGTGCCTTGGGTCTGGCATGTACTACTACTTTGCTGTGGAAGCTGGAACGACGTGCTACTGCAGCAGCTACCTGTCCCCGTCAGCCCAAGTCGACGATGCACAGTGTGATACGCAGTGCAATGGTGACGACGGCCAGAGATGCGGCGGCAGGAACCGCATGACCATGTACGGCAAGCCTCAATCCATCGCCGTTGTGGGCGAAGAGCCGTACTACTACCAAGGCTGCTACCCCGACAACTTGCCGACCCGCCGACTGGCAGCCAACCACTTCCAGAGCGAGTCAATGGACCTAGAAGCGTGCCGCGAGAAGTGTGCTGGTTACCCCAACTTTGGTGTCGAGTTTGGCAAGCAATGCTTCTGCGGCAACAGCGAGTCGTGGCGTGGCGACTCCGTTCCCAACGACCTCTGCGACACGCCATGTGCCGGCCATGCGGGGCTCGCGTGTGGCGGCTACCAGCACCTGAGCATCTACAGCAACTCGGCGCTGCGCGTGTCGAATCCGTCGGTCGTCGACGGCTACAACAAGCTGTCGTGCTGGACCAACGAGGCCGAGTCGCCGTCTCTGCCCGTCCAGGCCGCGACGCACGCGCTGATGAATCTCGATCTGTGCCGGGCCTCGTGCGGCGACTACCAGTACTTTGCCACACTGAACGGCACCGAGTGCCTATGCGGAAACTCGCTGGGCGGAGGCGCGGCGCTAGAGAACCAGTGCAATGTGCACTGTCCTGGCGATTCGGGCCAGTGGTGCGGAGGAGAGGATCATTTGTATGTGTACAAGAAGGCCAACCTGCCGGCTTAGGTTCGGTGAGCGAGATATGGACGACTGCTACGCGCGGTTTATTTATGATGTGAATTAATTCACAAGACGTGATATGAATACATGCTGGACAATCAACACAACCTATCAGGAGTGACCAGATGGTGACAAGCACAGTCTGCCCAGAAGTTGCCCCCTTTGTTGAGCGCGCCCTTTTCTAAAAATACAGCCATCAAGGAAAATTAAGTGTTTGTCTTATAAACACACACACACACAAAAGGCCAAAAGGCCGCCGACGCAGCAAGGACCAGGCTCGGTCCGCCACCTTTCATTCACCGGCCCATTCATTGTTCCCTTGCTGATCTGTGTGTTGCAACAAGGCCCTCCTGGCAGGGAGCGTTCGGGTAAGGGTTACTTGGTGAGTAGACACTTTGATCAGCACATTGCACGTGCGTGTGCCGTTTGCTGGCTTTCCTGGGCCTGTTGTCTCTTTGTGTGTATGTTGGTGGCCAGCTGGGCATATGGAGGGAGATATGCAAGACTGGACGACAACCAACAATGCAGACGAGAAAGGGTGGCGAGAAAAGGGTGGCGCTATTTGGGCTCGGCGCATGAATAAACAATAATAACAATAATAACAACAACAACAACAACAACAATAATGATACTTCATCCACTCGTCAGCGAGATACAGACACGAAAACGAAGACGAAAAGAACAAACAATTGGTATGTAATTATGTTATGTAGCTGACGGGCGTTGGGTGACGGCTCAAGAGCCTCAGGATAGAGGCGGATACGAGGACGGGATACAGGGACGAATGTAATGCAGTAAGAAGGATGAATAAATATACGTATATGAGGCGAGAAAAAAGGTAACACGATTTAGATATATATATATATATATATATATAAATGTCAAAGATATCCAGCCTCCCGCACCCCTAACGACATGGCAAGACGCAAGACAAGTCCAAAGAGGGATGACGGATAGCCACAGAAACAAAAAGAAAACGGTATAATAAATACTAAGCCCCCAAGATACACGAGAAAACGGAAACAATTAAAAAGAAAAGCAAACACAAGAATGGAGGCGGTAAAGTCTGGGTTCCCGGTGGTGAATTCCAATCTGCTGCAAACGCTGATAGCGGCTGCAATGCAATACTGACTGCAGAAAGAATGCGTACTGGCTTTTAATAGAAGCGGATGAGTTATATGACAAAGGGAAAATAAAAACGGAGAGAAACTGGTGTGCGCATAGATAATGCCCAATACATTGGGTGTTCATTGGTATCATAAAAAAAGAAAACGCCTGAATGAAGCTTGGGCCGGAACTTGAAGCCACTGCCGGGGACTGTATGGACATTGTAATAAAGGGCCCAGTCAGAGAGAGAGAACAAGTCGAGGCTGAGGAAAACAAAATAAGAAAAAAATAGAAAGTCGTGGTTTGTCGTAGTTGAGGAGAAATAGAGAGGGCAATTAAAAAAAAAAAGAGAAGAAAAGAGGCCAAGTCAAAGGCACATGTCGGTCGAGTGGCTTGTGCGCCTTCAGCGGCGCATCCATGAAAAGATGCCGGTCCTCTTGTGCGAAGAGCGAGGCTTGTCGGAAGACGACGGCACCGACTCCTCAACATCATCCAAGTCTAGGCGATAGCGCCGGACGCTGCCGGTGTCGTCGTCAAAGGCAACATGCTGCTTGTTCTGCTTGGGCACTAGACAGTCCGGCACCAGATTGCGCATAACCCAGCCCTTGACGCCGCGGCTCGCTGCGTCGATGGCGGCATACTCGAGGCGACGCGTGCGATCGCTCGTCCAGTACTGGGTGGTCTGTGGCAGCTCTCGTTTGAGGGACTCGGCGTCGGAGTCGTTGGGGTGAGCATGGCCTTGGGTGTAGGCGTGAACATGGGCGTGGAATTGAGAGGGGTCCATTCCGAGGCTGGCGGAACGGAGGCCAGGACCAGCGAAAGGGTTGTTGAGGGGACTGGCGGCGGCAGTGGCGTGATTTGAGGAGGCGGATGCAGCAAAGTGAAAGAAGGAGGAAGAATGGTTGGGCAGGGTCGGCTTGGCGTACATGTGATGTGAGTATGAAGAACGAAGATAGCAGCCGCTAGACCGGTGCTGGGATTTGCGGGAGTGGACGTGACGTTTGGAAGAGGCTGAAGCGGGGGAGGAGGCGGATGCCGATGCTGGTGTTGAAGCAGGAGCAGGAGATTTTGATTTTGATTTTGATCTTGACTTTGATTTTGAGGTTGTCGGTGAGGAGGAGGAGGAGGAGGAGGAGGAGGAGGAGGAAAGCCGACAGCTAGAAGAAGTCTGCTTAGTTGAAACAGCGGTGCTGCTGCGGCGGGAGGAGTATGAGCGTTTGGGGGCGGAGGTGTGCAGCGAGCCGTAGCCAGAGTCGGCACGCTTGACGACCAAGTCGCAGTTGGGCGGCAAGTCAGACATGGCTGGTATTGGTATGGCAGAATAGAGAGAGGGGGGAGGGGCGAGGGGCGAGGGGCGAGAAGAGAGAGCGAGAGCGATAGATTGGTGGCAAGGTTCGAGTTTGAAGATGAGGTCGAAAACGAGGTCGCAGGTGAGGTGAGGTCACAGAGAAGATTCTTATATGTGAGCCATTGGAAAGAAGCCGATGTTGCTTGTCAGGTCAGACAACAATTAAAAGAAAAAGTAAGAGAGGAAGCGGGAAGAAAGAAGTAGAAGGAAGAAAGGAAAAAAGAACAAAGAAAAGAAAAGAAAAGAAAAGAGAAAAGGTTGCCTTTTGTGTGGCAAACAAGAAGAAATGAAAGCAGGACGAAAACAGGTTTGCTTGGAGTGCAGGATAGCTTATTTCTGGTGTTTTTATTTATTTATTGTTCAGGCGGGGGCAGAGAACAAACAGCACAGGGAGCAAATGCTAGGCGAAAGAAGAAAGAAAGAAAGAAAAAAAAAAGAAAAGAAAAAAAGGGAAATAAATGGATGGTTAAAATGTGGGAGAGCAAAAGGGCGGCAAAAGGAAAATCAGGACGCCAATCCGGATATCAAGACAGGAGAGTTGCAGTGGTAGCGAAAGCGAAAGCGACAGGGGCAGGGAAAGCGACAGCGGCAGCGGTCGAAGTCGAGATGGAGACAGACAAGGATAGATACAAAGGAGAGGAGAACAGAAAAAAGAAGATGAAGAAACGAGGAGAAGAAGAAGAGGAGGAGGAGGAGGAGGAGGAGGAGGAGAAGAAGCAGAAGGCAAAGCTCGCAAAATGATGTCGCAATAAAAAAAAAAAGAGAGAGAGACAGAGAGAGCTGCCAGATGATAGATAATATAGTGTACGTAAAGCACTCTTCCACAAAGAGGGGAAATATTGAAAGGCGGCAAGCCAAGTCAAGCGTCCAACTTTTATACGGCCATAATAGGAAATAGTCTGGACCTGTATGTGTGTGTGTGTTGAAGTGGATAAAACGCAAGGGAAAAGAGGAGGAAATAAAAAAGAGAAAAGAGAAAAGAGGGAGAGAAAAGAGGGAGAGAAAAGAAAACAAATATAAAATAAACAAAATAACAAAAAAATAAAATAACAAAAAAATAAAATAACAAAAAAATAAAATAACAAAAAAATAAAATAACAAAAAAGAGACAACAGCGCCTGACCTGACCACCTGGATTGGGATTGGATGTGGACTGAGCCTGGCCTGGCCTGGCCTGGACCTAGACTGACCTGAAAGGGAAGAGGGAACAAGAAGATGAAGAGAAAGAAAAAAAAAGACACAAACGCAGACAGTGGGTTTGTGTGTAGACATTTGATGGACATAGTCTTGCTTGACCTCTGCCTCTGCCTCTGCCTCTAGGTCTGACCCTTTTGTATCTTGTATCTTTACATCCAAGCCCTAACCCACATCTCCACATCTCCACACACACACACACACTCTCTCTCTCTCTCTCTCTCTCTCTTTCTCTCCCTGTTACTACAGAAGAAAAAAAAAAGAAGACCCTGTTCTTGCTCCTTCTCCCCCCTCTAGAAAATCGCAGGCTTCGGTCCTTTCTTTCATGGGCCAACTAACCAAGTCAGCTAGAGCCAAGCAACACCAAGGACCAACAGGATAACGGCGGCAATACATACAAAACAAAGAGCCACGAGCCACGAGCCACGAGCCTTGTGTCTTGTGTCTTGTGTCTTATGTCTGTGCTGCCCTTGTCCTTGTCCTCATCCTTGGGGCTGGCCTCTTAACATGATCCTGGCTCGCTTCTTCTTCTCCTTCTGGCTGCTCCCCCTCCCCCTCCCCCTCCCCGCCTACTGCAAAACTTCTTACAGACAAGGTTTCTTCCTCTTGTCTCCCCGTCGTCGTTGTCTCGTCGCTTTTATCGTCCCTTTCATTTTGAGATCCCGGCTGGCAACGTGGGGTTAGCCGCCAGTCAGAGAAAACAAGGAGACAGAGAGGCAGTTTTGCCGAGCAGCCAAACACCACTAGCAGGGCGACCAGAGAAGTAGAACAAGCCTGCAAGCTTGTTATTCAATAAGTCTGCAAACAGGTCGTGCAGCATGTCGCAGCTGTCTTGGCTTTGTGCCCGGGATCCTTTTTCTTGGTTTTTTTTTTCCCTTTTTCCCCCTCTTTTTTTTTTTCTCTCTTTTCTTTTTGCTTCCCCTTCTTTGACAGCGACAGGGCGCCAAGAAGAGAGAAAGCGAGGGAGACGGGAGAAAACATTCCTTGTCTTGGCTCTTGAGTTTTCTGGCTCTGGCTCTGGCTCTGGCTGTGGCTGTGGCTGTGGCTGTGGCTGTGGCTGTGGTTTTGGCTCTCTCTCTCTCTCCCTTTTTTCTTCTTTTCTTTTCTTTCGCGCGTGCGTCGCCATCAGAGAACGGGCCAGCCCACGATCTTTGCCTGTCCTATTTGTCCAAAGTTGAGCAAGAAAAGAACCCGCTGCTCCAAATAATTACCCATCTAACATAACATCTATGCTTCTAGTCAAGACGGCGTCAATTTCTTTTCTCCTCATCTTTTCAAACCCTGACTCGACTTCCTTTTCCTTGCTCTTTTTATTTTCTTTTGTTCCTCCTGTTTCCTGACCGCAACTTCAATTCAACAGAGAGAGAGGGGGCTGAATGATTTGCCGATATAATCCAGTACATACACATATACCCGGCACCCGTCATCAGATCACATCGACCCAATCCGCCATCTCGATCCGCAGCCAATAAATTAATACACGATAAATGCCAACAGCAACAGCAACAATAACAGAAACAACACAACAGCCGCCAGTGTTCTCTCTGTAACGCCGTGCGCTAAAGCGAAGCAAGGGATTTGCAAGCGGGGCTTCTTTTTTTTTTCTCTCTTTCTCTTTTTCTTCTCTCTTTTTTCTTTCTTCTTTCTTTTATCTCACAAAAAGAAAAAAAAGAAGAAAAAAACCCTTAAGTGAATGCGGAGAAATCACAGGAGCCAGAACAAAAAAGGGCCGACAGGTCCAAAGATGGGGAGAAGAGGAGAAGATGGCCAAGAAGTGCGAATCAGAAAAAGAAAATACGGGAAGGGAGAGAGAGCCTTTCTTGGAGAGACGTAAAGAGGAATGAATGCCCCGGCCATGGACAGATGCAGCGTCTTGGCCCGGCCGCTGACGTAGCTTGTCGGCAGACTATCTCTCTGTCTCTCTCTGTTTCTCTCGGTCTCGGCCTCTCTCTGTCTCTGTCTCTCTGTCTCTCTGGCAGGCCCAGACTGCACTATACGCTACACAGACACTAAACTAACAGACACTAAACTAACAGACTACAGACACTACCACCGCTCTACTGAAGCGCCTCTCTTGCTCTTCGACAACATCTCGGCCCCAGCTTTACTTCTTTTTTTTTGTACGTCTTTTCCCACATCTGGCCCAGTCTCTTGCTATCTCTCTTTCTCTCTCTCTCACTCCTTATTCCTTTCCTTTTTCATTCATTGTCATTTTCGTTTCCTGTTTTCCCCTTCTTTTCTTCTTCTAAAAACTACGCATGCAGTAAGCCGCCTGACTCGAGTGTTTCTTTCTACAGGGGAGCCAAGACAACTCTCTCCCCCTATATTCCCTCCCCCTTCAGGGCACACGCTGGGCTTTCAGAGGCCTGCCCACACTAATACCAATGGGCCACTGCATTCCGACAAACCCTGAGACGCAGGATAATACAATCTGGCCGTGATCGGCTTGCTCTTACGTTATCTATTGGCCAACTCTGTGCCTCTCTTGATCCTCTCCTTCAGATAAACGCAAAACAAAGCATAGCAAAAGGAATGAATGGCTGTAGCAGCAACTGCAACGATATCTGAGGGCAGCGCCATGCATGGCTTAGCGAGAGAGGATTCCAACGCGATAGTACCACTGGACTAACTACATAAGTTCGTATGTAGGTAAGTAAGTACATACACATGTGTCGGTACATGTGTACAAATATGGCTGTACACATGTCGCCCTCGTCATGTGCGCCACTCTCCTGCAAGATATGGAAACAAAACCACAAATGCAATGCATCATACGGCAAATGCAGTCGACCGCCGTCGTCGCCACCTTGTCTGTCTTGCTGAGTATCGAAGACACTGCTGACAAGCTTCTAGAACGAGAACAAGCATTATGTATGTATGTACGTACATACACTTGCATGTGCACTGCACAGTTTGGCTGCACCCTATCATAGGACAGGGCACGGGTATACTTGTGCAGCAAAGGCTTATGCTCCAAATATGCAGACTTGCAAGGTGTGACCACCTCAGGAACTGCCTGGGCTTGCTTGCCTCCAACATCTTGGAACGAACAGCCAGCCAGCCTCTTACACATTTACTTTTACACAAGTACTTGTGTCTGTCCATACATGATCTAGCATTCCTGCGTCTTACATCCACCATCCCTACATGAACAGCTTCTGCACACATTGATGCAAGTGTTGTCCTGAATGCACCTTTAGCTTGCCTTGCTTGTGAATCTGCTTTGTTGTGGTGAGACAACAGGAGAGACGCTTCAGTCTGGGTCTTCTTTTTCTCCTTGTTCTCCTCGTTCGTCTGCTTATTTTCTTTTCTTCTTCCTTTTCTTCCTCTTTGTCGTCCCCTTTCGTGCATCTGACGAACAGGAAAAGAAACAAGAAGAAAAAAAGAAAAGAGCCAAGCTCGCTTTGACTTACCCGCAACGTTGTATGCAGAAATATCGCACATACGTCAAATCAAGCCAGGGCTTAAGATTACACAGCACAGCCTTGCCTCCCTCCCTCCCTCACCCCCTCCCCAAGCTCTCAAACTTGGTTCTGGCTTGCTCCTGATCATTAAAAGGCAAAAAGAGTTGCACACTCGATTGCTTTGCCAACGTCGGCTAGAGGAGCGTCGTCAACAAAAGAAAATTTGTCACCAAGCATGACGCCGGGTCTGATCCTGTTCATGCCGTCCCCTCCCTTCTATCGCAACATCATTATTATTTTTTTTTCTCTCGTCATTTTCCACGCCTGTGTGAGAAGTCATTTTCCGTGTTTTTTTACCGGCGATCCTAAGTCGTTGCGTTGCTTCTCTCAAAGTAGGGCTGAGACAAGGCCAGCTGCAAGGCGGGTTGGTGATAATTAAACAAGGTCATCGGCTTGGCTATAACACCGGCTAAACTAACGCGGCCCTTTTGAGGGTACAGGAAAAAGCAAAAAGTTCTCTACATGACGTAATGACCAGCTGAGATGAAAGGGCAAGCCTCAGTTCCTGTTCCTGTTCCTACCGCAGCCCTCTACGCCTTCCAGCGCCATGCAGGATGTCTCCATTCCAGCTTCGATAGCTCTTGTGACGACCGGCCAGCCAGCTCGGCATCGTCATTGCGCGCATCGCGCTTCTTGTTGTCGCTGTTCATCCACAACAGCGTCAGGATCGCCACGATGAACATGGCCGATGAGGTTGCCATATTGAGGCCGTTGCCGATGGGATAGTTGGGGCCGTCAGACTGCAGATACGACCACGTCGAGATAAGGCCGCCGATATTTCCCGCCATGACGTTGAGACCTGGCGCGTGGTGGTGTGATGTTAGCTTGGTGTTTCTTTCTTTGTGCACTTGGCGTGGGGAGGGGCAGAGAACAACTTGCCAATGGCTGCCGTCCGCGCCGTATCTGTCACTACGTTGGCAGACACAACGCCGTTCGTCAAGGATCCAAAGGCAAACGCGCTGCTGCACACGAAAAACGTGGCGCCGTAGCGCACCTGGTTGTCAGTGGAGCCCAAGAATATGGCGTAGCCGATCATGATGAGAGGGCAGGCGAGTATGAGCAGGATCTGTCGGCGGTTGATCTTCCAGCTGATGTAGGAAAAGACCACGGTGAAGAAGGCTCCCACCACGTACGGCGGGACAGTCCGCAGCTGGATTGCCACTGTTGAGCTGGCGGGGTAGAGGCCGCGCACAATGGTGGGAATGAAAAACACGACTCCCTGAACGGTGATATTGTTAAGCAGGAAGAGCAGCGCAGTGCTCATGGTCACGGGGTTGACCATGCCGCCAATCAACTTGGCCTTGGTCATCTTGTCCAGCACTTCTGTGTTGCCAAGCCGCTCGGCCGTCAGCCGCGAACGGAGAAAGGCCTTTTCCTCTGCTGTCAGCCACACGGCAGTTTCGGGTCGGTCGGTCATGGTGAAGAAGGCTATGACGCCCAGCACGCACGTGATGATGCCTTCAATGGCAAAGAGCATGCGCCACCCGTGGAACGAGCCGAAAGTGTCCATGGTGAGGATGGCGCTGGCAAGAAGCCCGCCGAAAGCGCCGGCCAGGGGCGCCATTACTATGTACAGCCCCAGGCGGTAGGTGAGCTCCGACGAACGGTACCAGCGGGACAGGTAGTACGCGATGCCGGGAAACATGCCGGCTTCAAAGATGCCCAGCAGGAAGCGGACGCCGCATGCCTGTGCTACAGTGTCGACCCAGGCGGTGCACACAGAGAGAAAGCCAAAGATGACGGTAATGGTAGGGATGTACCAGCCCGGGCCAATGTGCTTGCACAGGATGTTGGACGGGATCTCGAAGATGATGTACGAGATGTAGAAGCATGACAGAATCACGTTGAAGTCATAGCCCTGCATCTTCAGATCCTTGTCCATGCCGGCAATGCGGGCGTTTCCTGGAGGTGGCGGGGGGTTTAGCGCTTGCTCAGACAGAAGCGCGCCTGGGCTTGGACTTGGGCTTGCAGACTTACCAATGTTTGCACGATCAATGAAGCAAAAGAGATATAAAAGCGAGGCTGTGGGTATGAGATACAAGTCCAGCTTCCGGAGCAGGCGAGCCTCGGCTTTGGGGTCCATTGCCACGGGGACCTGGTCATCTCTGCCAAGCAAGCCGTGTTAGTTGAAGCGCACATTGGATATGGGGGAGAGGCCATGAAGAGACATACCCCGCAGAGTCGTCTGCGGTTTCATGCAAAGTATCGGCTGTCTTTTCCTTGGGCTCCGTCTCACGGACCCGGATGGAGTTGCTAGAGTCCGGCCTTTCGGCGTTGGCCCCGGCAGAAGACGTGCACGCGGTAGCCATAGCGTGTAAGTGAGCCAAGCAACAAAGGACTTTGGCGTTCCGCTAATCAAGGCGCAGGTGGCCGGCTCGATGGAAAATGATGGTATGTATAGAGATATATCGTAATGAGATGGTCTGCAGAGGCCAAGCAACCAGTCACGCGTCGCGACTGAATTATACCCCAGGCGTAGAAATGAAAGAGGGAGTGACGGGGGTTTCCTCAGGCCCAAAGACTGTTCGCATCGACGAGATATAAAAGCGAGGCGCAGCTCGATGGCTTGAGGCGTCTCTATGGCCAGACCGCGCGCCAAACAGGCTTCCCCAAAGAGGCCGAAGACGACTGAAGCCGTGTTGTTCTGCCGCGAATCTCTCGTTGGCTCCCCTAATGTGGCTTTTTTTTTCTCGTCTCTGCGTGGGGATAAAGGGACTGGCCTGAAAGTTCTCTCGTGGATATATGTTGGTGTATTGGCTCAGGTATGATCTCGGCTCTTAGAAGCTTGTTATGCTGCAGAAGTGAAGATGGGGTGCCCGAGGGTCTATGTTCTTGCCTTGCCTTGGTGGTTCTTTCCCTTGTGTGATGGTGGACCAGCTGAATTTTTGCAACTGCCATGACGAGATCCTGGGGCTAGGGTTACAGGGCTAGGCCAGGCTGGGCGCGAGTGGGCTGCAGAGGCGGTGGCCAGTACGTACTTTCGCTTCACGAGCAAGTATATTTGTGTGTGTGTATGTGTATGTGTGTGTATGTGTATGTGTGTGTATGTGTATGTGTGTGTATGTGTATGTGTATG
>JADILG010000038.1:0-35843 GCA_017591655.1 Thielaviopsis populi | reverse complement strand
GTGTGTGTATGTGTATGTGTGTGTATGTGTATGTGTGTGTATGTGTATGTGTGTGTATGTGTATGTGTGTGTATGTGTATGTGTGTGTATGTGTGTGTATGGCTGTACAAGAGCAAATCTCCCAGATTAACCCGCTCCATTGCAGTCTATGTCTGTCGCTGTCAAGTCAATTGCAATAATTGGAGTTACATTCACCTACAGGGATGTCCTCTCTCGCCAGCAAGGATGCGCTGCTTAGAGTGGAAACGCACTGTCGTTACCCCAGGTTTTAGACATGGTAGGGCCGTGGCATGTATTAGCCAGACAGACACTAGCATGCAACAACTCTAACTATATTTCAGTTGTTTTTGGTTTGTCTATTCCACCTTTACCTAGCTCGGGCTGCACACGCACTACACCGCATGAGACTGTTTTGCACCGTGGCTTACCAACAATTCACCCAAGACCCGCCCGGTTAGCTCAATCGGTAGAGCGTGAGACTCTTAATCTCAAGGTTGCGGGTTCGACCCCCGCATTGGGCTCAATTCCCAGTGCTCCAGATTGTCTGGAAAGCTTCGAACCACTCCCGGGTTTTCTTTTTCTTTCCTTTCTTTTTCTTTTTTTTATGAGTTTTGGCTTGCTTTTCCCTCTCAGTCAAGCAGCATTGCCAGCTATGACTTCATCGTCTGTGTCGGTGTCTGTGCCATTGGCCAATGTGGTCGGTCTTCCCCAACTTCATATCTCCTCTCTCCTCTCCCCCTTCCCCCCTTCCCCCCTTCACTAAGAACACGCAAGCCCTTCCTAGTCACTAGTGTGTTATACATTACATGCCAAGTCAAGCCACTTGTCACTTGACCGCCAAACAACCCTTCAGCGTGCCGGCCTCCCCCAACATTTTCCTCTTTGCTCGTTTTGCCCCCCCCCCCTACCACCCCAAACGCGGCAGAAAAAGACGGCAGAACGAGACGGCAGTCCGGCTTCAAAACGCGGCAGACCATCCAGCCATTCTTTACCTTGACCCCGCATTGTTCGTCTGCCACGTGCGCATCCGGAGCTGCGCCCTCTGCAGCATGCTATCACGAGCCGTCTGCCCTGCTGCCGCGCTGGGCACCGTGTGCACAATGGCCTCGCCCTCCAGCAGGCCGACCTCCTCCAGCGGATCCAGCTTCTCCAGATTGTCAATTAGCGAATCCGGCAGCTCGACCTCGAACACGGCGTCGATATCGGCGTGCGGAGAGAAGCGGCGGAACTCGAAAGTGAACGGCCACCACGAGGCCGCCCGCGATCGCGGCTGCGCATTGTAGTTGCGGCGCTCGTAGAGGTGGATGAGTATCAGCGTCGGCAGGTTGATGGCGCGGATGAAGAACACGTTGATGGAGTGGAAGAGGCGCGGCCCGACAAAGAACTTGAGAGGCAACAGGCATACGAGCGCCAGGATGTTGAAGGGCGGCGGGTACATAAAGACCGAGTCGCTCTTGACGCCCTGGAAGGCCAGCACGGTGCGCCTGAACTGGATCTCGGCGTCGGCGTCGGCGATGATGTTGGAAAACGTATTGGTCAGAATGGCTACCAGAATCGTCAGGAACAGAATGTTGCCCAGAAAGGCAAAAGAGATGGTCAGCAGCGGCCCAAAGATGAAATGGAACTCGGTGGACTTTTCGATGCCCGTGGCGTCGAGACCGAACCAGATCCAAATAAGCCACTTGACTGTCGTCAGATAGCTCGGGTTATCCGTCGCCGCATCAGAGTTGCCAGACTCCTTGAGCAGCCAAATCAGCGACATGGAGAAGCCAGTAAAGCACCAGACCACCAGGAAGTTGAGGCGGAAGAAGTCCTTGAGCATGGCATGCAGCGAGATAAACACAATGTTGTCCGGCATGATGGTAAAAGCCAATCTCGTCATCAGAATCGGCGCTGCCAAACATATAATGTCGAGGCCGTAGCTGTACGCACTCGACATCTGGAGGAATATGTCCAGCAGACGCGTCACGCCATAGCAGCAAAAGATGAAGACGAATGCCACGTCAAGGAATGACCAGAGGGACTGCGAATGCACCACCCAGCCGTGCTCTATGATGGCTGCAATAAACTCGACGATCCAGCCCAGCGTGTAGAGCGAAAACACCGGCTCCAAAACGTCCATCCATGGCGAGTTGCGGTGCGCCATGGCCATAAAGTACAGCGCGGCCAGCGTGACAAACTGAACCAGCTCAATGATGTTCCTCAGCTGCGGCACCTTGAGACGGTAGTGGTTGAGCATGGGCGCCTTGGACGGATCGTACAACGCGACGGGGTGGTGCTTGTAGTGGTCTGGCAGAATATCCATAAACGAAAGCGCGGTAAACGTCACGCGGCCCTCGTAGATGGCATTGACAATGCGCACGCATGCCCGCGACGCAAGAAAGGACTTGCTCTCTGCCAGGATCGCCAGCTCCAGCGCCGTCAGCTTGCGCTCGTGGCCGCCACGGTCCTGCACCGGCCACTGTGCCAGGCGCGCCTCGCGGTGGATGTCGGCCGAGGCGCCCTGGAACGGGTCGAATCCCGCAACCAGCACGTTGGCCACCAGCAGCAGGCCCTGCAGGCCAGAGTTGTCTTCGTCGAACTTGCGCAGGACTTTGGTGGCAAGGATCTCGCACAGTGCGGCGCGTGCTAGCGTGACGGACTGTTGGACATTGCGGGATGTTTGCGAGCGGAGGAACTGTACGCGGTTCACGAGCAGACAGTACACTGGAAGACAAGACGGTAAGTAGACTGACTGGTGTGGCAAAGGGGGGGGGGGGCTGTAGGCATTTGTTTGCTCGTCTTGGTTGAGACATACCAAGTGACAGGTCTTGAGGATCGTAGAGACGTTCGACCAAGGGCCGAACAATCAGCTTGTTCATCCGGGGTCCACGGAGCTGTTCAGCAGTGTAAGGGTCCTCTATGCACGCACCCGTTGTTAGCAAGCCAGCCCAGCCCGGTCCAGGGACAATTCAGCACAGCGCCAAAGTACCCTGCATGCAAAACAACCACCTCGACTTACCGATAGCTGCAATCACAAGTCGTCGTATGCTACAGTCCGCAAGGCAAATGCGCATGCATCCGGTTAGCATTCCGCTGCGTCTCGGCCCAGAGAACAAGTCACTCACCGATGGATGCCCATGAACACAGCCAGCTGCTTGTGGTTATTCTGCCGCCCAACAATCTCTCCGAAATTGGTCGGCCCCGGATCGGAAAAGAAGCCCGAAGACGCCAAGAGGCCCGCGTCCTCCATATCGGCATCAGCATCGGCGTCTGCTACAAGTTCGTCATCGTCGTCCACCGACATGCGGGAGTGCTCGTGCTCAGCTAAACGGCTCATGGCTTGGCGAGGATGGCTGGTCCAGCTGCGACACGCGCCTTGTATCTTTGGATCTTATATGATGGGTTCACTCAGTCAAGCAGAAGGCAGGAAAAGAAGAAACGAAAACATTCAACATAGAGCGGGTGGGAAGGGCAGAAGCAGACCGAGGAACAAGTGAATAAAACAGACAAGCAAAGAGAAGCGACCGGGAAAAAGGGAGCACACAGTGTCACATGCAATATCAATCCGAGTCGTGCATTTGCTCGTGGGCTGTGACGTCGAAATTAGACGCCCAACTTGCCCCCCTGCTTTGTTCCGCTACGAGGGCGTATGCACGTGCACGTGCACGGGCACGTGACATGGAAACGAGGAGTCAAGGCAACGATGAGCAAAGGAGGCTGAGTACTGCAGGGAAACCGGCCGACCTGCAGCCGCAGTCCGCAGAGACTTAGATTCATGGACGGCTTGCAAGACAAGTGTTGCTGGTTGGGTGAGCCGTGCTTCTGCTGACCTTCTTCTCCAACGCGCCGCCGTTGTCAGCATTCTCGGTTTTGCCGCTTAAACCGGCGTTACACCAAGACACATCCCGTGTAACGTCAATTCAAACAATGCATGCATCCATGCATCCATGCATCCATTCTTCATTCTTCGGCTGGCTTGGGACCTTTGACAGCAGAAACACTGCCCCATGACAGCTACATCTTGCGCTTAATGAGGCCCTTCCAAAAGTCAAAGCTGTTCTCGTCGCTTTGCAGGCTCCACATCTTGCCCGTACCTCTACCATCATGTCCCAGCTCCTCGGCCTTCAGAAGACCCCAATCCCGTGTTATCCCCAGGATGCGCGCCTTCACGCCGCCTTCGGCCTCCAGAGTGACCTTCTGACCTGTATGCAGCCAGTGTCGGTAGTAGCGGGCTTCCAAGTCGGGTGAAAAGCCTTCCCGGACGAATTGAGCGTACACCGCCTCCAAACGAGTCAAAATGCGTGCAAGGAGCCGCTCGATGCGGATCGGCTCCTGGTTAGGAGATAGGAGAGCATTGAGACTGGTTGTGGGGCGGGCATTGGTGGTGTTGATTCCGATTCCCAAGACTATCTGGTACTCTCCATCGCAATACGAACACGTGGCTAATATTCCGCCAATCTTGACATAAGCAGGCTCGCCGTCTTTGGGGTTAGGATCAAGGGCGTCTAGATCAAGGGAATAGCGTTAGAACATCAAAGCTTGACAGACTCAAGGGCAGGCTTGTTTTCGTGTTGTCCTAGTACTTACATATATCATTGGGCCACTTCAACTTGACCGGCAACTTTTCATACCCTGAATCGTAAGATTGAATCGCTTCGACAATAGAAATGGCAGCCAAGTACTGCACAAAGATGATTGGACGTGACGCGGCTAGGTGGGCAGGATGGTTGATGACAGACGAAAAGATAAGACATCCCGGGGGTGAAACCCAGACATTGGATCCACGGCCACGCCCGGCAATCTGTGTGGTGGCTGCTACTGTAAAGCCAGTGGGAAGCTTTGACAAAAGCTTCGAGTTCCTAAGTTGGCCATTAGCGCTTGACCTATAAAATGCGCATGTGGATTGCAGGATGCTTACTTGTCAAGAATCGAGTTGGTGCTCGTAAGCACTTCGCCATATAGAAGCCATGATCCCCAGTCGCTGGCACTGCGCTCCCGCAAGCGGTACCGCTCCAGGTGGCTATAATACACGTTGTGGTGAAAGCATGGTGTCTCCTTGTTATCTGGCCAGGCCGACTCGTGCGGCACAATGGTTTTAACGATTGTCGAGTAGTCGACAAAGCTGTTCTCGTCTCCTTTGGTCTTTTTCCCGTCCCCATTGGAAGAAGAAGGAAGTGCATTCTCAAGGTTAGAAAGGTTCCACCGAGAGCTTGACTTTTCGATATGGAATATATCCATGTCGGCTTTGATAAACTCCTCAAGTCCTTCGTCTCGGGTAATAATCTCGTCCAAGTCTAGAAGAAGCTTCGATACGAGGTCGTGCTTCACACCTGAGAGGTGTAACGGCGAAAGCGAAGGGACGGCAATATCATCCTTGCTGGCTTCCAGGCCAAGCTTAGTCAGACAGGCTTTGAGGAAAGCCGACCGGCCATGGTCTGATTCAGCCAGACTCTTGATAAGATTTTCGTATCCTGGGATATCCTGGTGCTCATGTAGATTCGCAGCAGCAAATCTGGGGCTGTCAATATTTGTTTGCAGACGATTGAAGACAGACAGCACCTACTCTGGATGAGGGCCAGTCAAAACGGCCAGGCCAAGGCCAAACTTGCAAAGAACAACAGCAGCCTTCTCCTCTCCACCTTGGACGTCGAGGGGTTCTTCATAGCTCGCCAAGACTTCATACTTGTACCCGGAGTATCCCCGCGCCTTTGAAGGGACAAACACGCCTCCGCCATTGTAATAAGACTGCACAGTGTCGGGGCAGTCCTGGAGCCCTTGGGTTTTCAGTCTTACGACCCTAGCGCCCCTTTCGCTGTGGTACTCAAAGCCCTTGAAGGCACCTCCTCGACATGTCCCGGTGAAGAAAGCCAGCTCGCGGCTGCCGATGACCTCCAAAGCCGGATTTCCAACCTCGAACTCGCACCTCTGGCTTCCGTAATAGCCGCCGGCACAGAAGCCCAAGTACGAGCCTCCCTTGCGCACAAAGTCGGATATCAGCTGGTTTCCCTCGCCGTTCAAGGCTTTGCAGTAGCCGAGGTCAGCGCCGCCGGGGAACACTAGCAAAGCACAGGTCGGGGCCCACGGCTCCTTGAGCAGTGCAGTTTCGGAGATGGGGATCACGGCATAATTGTGCGAGAGAAGACGCCGCAGTGAGTACAGGCAGTGTTTGACAGACTCGATGGTTGTTCCATTGCCTACGCCATGGGAGCAGGAGAGAAAGAACGAGGAAAAGAAGTCAGAAATAATCGAAGGCGGTCAGGACGGATTGATTTCGAAGCTACCTGAATAGACGAGCACGTTTAATTTGCGTGCTGCCATTGTCGATTGTCGATTGTCGATTGTCGCTGTGTGTGTGTGTGTGTGTGTGTGTGTGTGTGTGTGTGTGTGTGTCAGCGAGTATGTAACTAGCCACAAGTCTACGCCCAGCAAAGTCTCCAAAGCCTGCTGATTGGAGGTTTGATCTGATCTGGTTTTGTTGATACCTCAGTCACCAACTTTTTTTTTTGGAAAATCAGTCACGTTCTCAGAGCCACAAGGCAGTTTCCTTTTTATTTTTTTCCTTTACTTTTGCTCCTTCTCTCTCTTGTTCTCCACCACGTTTCGTCTGCTGGCTTGCTCTTGAACTGCAAATTCACTCCGACTTGCGATTCAGGGCCGAAGCTCAACAATAAAAATGACAGGTGAATCAGATAAAGAAATTCTGGCTCAACAAACTGTCGCTGGCTCCGTTGGCCCCGAAGATGAGCCGGACCCGTGGTAAGTGCCTGCCGTGGACGGACCAAGGCAATTGCACTTGCAACCAACAGGCGAGACGATACTAACAGCTTACGTCATCTAAAATAGGGATGTGAGAATCAACAACACTGGCTGTGCAGGTGAGTGGCCTGGCCTTTGTGATACCAGTGCAGCCCGACATGCAGAGCTCGCAGGCTTGCCTGCCTCTTGTCCTGCAGTCGGGCCACTATTGCTCATCTTGGGCTTCGATAGTACCTCCAAACTGACATCTTCCTGCCGCGTCATAGCGGAGAACAGTAAGCTCACGGATTGCTGGCATGAAACAAAGGACTGGCGCAAGTGCACAGCTGAAGTAAGTCACTCCGTCTTTCTCTGTCTACAATTGAACATCGCAATCGGGTACATGTGATGGGCCGGGCTATCTGGCTATCTGAAGTCTTGTAGAGGTCTCCTCAAGCTAACAGGAGCAGATGACGGACTTCCAGAATTGCTGGAAGAAGAACAAGAACGATGTTCGCACTTCAATGAAAGATGCTTAATACGCTCTGCATTACACAGCCAGGGAAAAATGAAAAATTAAATACTACCTGGTGTCATGGAGAGTGCCTGTTGGCTCGCTTGTTTTGACGATGTTTTTGCCTACATAAAGCTGGCTGCCTGCGTAATAAATGCACTGTCCCTAGCCCTACCAGTGCTGGTGTCGTTATACTGTGCTCACTATAACTTACACCGTATACATCCAGCTTAGTCATACAGCCATCTTCTTTTTTGAAAATTCCAAAGCCCCACAAAACACCAAATGCTGTATCTTTTCTCTATCACAACGCAACACCTGCTTCCAACCGGAAGACAAATACAACGCCACCACCACACACACACAACAATGGCTTCTCTACACCCCCTCCGTGCCGCTCTCCGGCCCGCCTCGCGCACTGCGCTGCTCGTCCGCATGCCCACCCTTATGCGACCCCTCTCCGTTTCCGTGCCACGCTTCAACGATGACGCCACCAGCGCTCTTGCCGAGGAAGATCGCACCACTGGCTCTTCCACCCGCCCGGCCCCTGCCCACCAAACGCCCGACCACGTCGACTGGACCACCTCGTACTACGGCCTTGCCACCGAGCCCTTCTCCAAGGAAGTGGCTGCCATCCTGACCCGCACTGTCGACCCCAAGCTCGATGTCGAGATGAAGCCCGACGGCATCATCTACATGCCCGAGGTGCGCTACCGCAAGATTCTCAATGAGGCCTTTGGTCCCGGTGGATGGGGTCTGGTTCCTCGTGGCGACACTGTTGTCGGAGACAAGATTGTCACACGCGAGTACGCCTTGGTTGTGCACGGCCGGTAAGTGCACATTTCTATGCCCGTCTCAACCTACCACATCCTACGAAAAGCTACTAACAGCTGTTTTTTTTCTTCCCCTTCTGCACAGCTTCATCTCCCAGGCCCAGGGCGAAAACAACTTCTTTTCCGTCGACCAGATCCCCCGCGCCGTCGAGGGCTGCAAGTCCAATGCGCTGATGCGTTGCTGCAAGGATCTCGGTATCGCTTGGCAGCTGTGGGATCCCCAGTTCGTTCGCCGCTACCAGACCACCCAGGCCGAGCAGCTCTGGGTCGAGCATGTCGTCAACAAGAAGAAGGCCCGTATTTGGATCAAGAAGGGCGATCCCGTGCCCTACCCCTACAAAAAGTCCGCTTAAAGCGCCGCTGCTCATGTCATTGGCAAGACCGCGCCGCCCGAGTCAAGCTTGGATTCTGGTTTTTTTGCACCTCCTACTACACACTTCAATACAGGCAACTATTGGTGCCCAGCCAAGAAATGTTACCTCTGTACATTAGCCCATCATGCGATCCAAAACAACGTTGATCCCATGCTTCATATCTAGACTAACAGCCTACTCTCAATACAAGTAATGATACATGATACTTTGTATTCGTGCTAAATATAAAATATGCTTCGCTTTCAAGAAGTATGATATCTGCCGTGAAACTGTAGAAATACATGGCCGATATTTCTCTTGGAATGGGCCACTGCCGTCAGGCACTGGGGTGTTTATGTGTATGCTGCCTCATCCGCCTGTCGACTCTACCGGTTGACTCCGGATCTCTTAGCCCCATCATCTTCACCCGAATTCCAGCCCCATGGCACCCATCCGCCAGTGTTGACACGCTTGCGCACGCCTGTTTCGTCGCCGCTCTCAGCATCAATCTTGACAAAATCGGTCTCGCTACGCGACTTGCTCAGCGCGCTGCGGTCGGAATCGTCATTGAAATCGGACCCCGGCGTGCGAGTCCCGTCACGGGCAGACTGGCGCTGGAGCTGTGCGGCCTCCTTTTCCAACGCCACAAGCACAATGTTGAGGCGTTCGCGCTGTGCAGTAATGAAGCTCATCTTCTCGTGCGCGTCACGCAGATTTGGTGGGATCAGTGTACCCGGTGACGTCATGGACAGGACTGGGTTGCTGGAGTGCTGGGCGGGGCTAGATGGGCCTGCAGTAGCTCCAGAGACGGCCGACACGGCTGAAGCCAAGAGGTTGTAAAAGTCACCAGCAGACGTGCCGGTACCGCCTGTCAAGCCCGACGAGCCCGACGAGCCCGATGGTGTGGGCCTGGCGCTGGGGATGGTGAATCTCGACAGTAGCATCTGGGTGTAGGTCTGAGCGTTTGATCGTGCAGGCGGCGGCGGCGGCGGCGCTTCAGGCTCGCTGGGCGGCATGGCTAGGAACTGGACGCGCGCATATTCTATAGCCTTCTTGATGTATTCCAGGCCAATTGTACGTGCTGCCTGATGAGCATTCACAATGAACTCTTCAATGCTACTTTCGTTTTCGTGGAGATACGGAGCGAGGTATGTCTCGTACATGTAGCGAGCGCCTTGCGTTTGTGGCAGCATCAAGTAGAGAATGAAGCCGAGGCGGAAGTAGCCATAGAAGGGGACCCTAGGCAGCACAGTGGTTAGATGCGGGGTGGTTGCGTGAGGCGCAGAGACGTGTAGTGTAGAAAACATACCACGAAAGAAACCAGTAGGTCCACGACTCTATCAGCATCATACAGCCAAAGACCACCCAGTACATTAACCATGGCGTCAATGAGGCGGGGTCGGCTGTCTTGAGGGCCTTGTACGAGGCATAGAGTGGGAAGAGAAAAGAGGGAATAGTTCTGTGTAAGAAAACAAAAACGACGTCATGTCAGCTAGCCCTGGAGTCTGGAGAGATGCGCTTTATATAATGGGCAGCGTGACTTGGGAAAAGCCAGTTTGGTGGGGGGGAGAAGTTGTGTATCGACATACGATAGCAGGTTCGCAAAAAGGTCGAACATGACGGCAGTCTTATTTGCAGTCTGCGCAGTGGGTGTCGTCGTGGCAAAAGGCCGCGGGGCAAGAGGAAGAGGGTGAGGGTGAGGGTGAGAGTGAGGGCGAGAGCGAGGACGATGCGGGCAGAGAGTCGGAGTCGGCGGGGCGTTGGATCGAGCTCGGGGAGTGATTTGTGGGGAAGGGCGATATCAAGAGGATGTTAGGTAGGAGGAGCGATCGACAGCGAGGATACGGATAACAAGATCTAGAGAGCAAGATAGAGAAGCAGAGAAGCAGAGAAGCAGAGAAGCAGAGAAGCAGAGAAGCAGAGAAGTAGAGAAGGGCAGGTGATAGAAAAGTGTTTAAAGACAAAAGCAAAAGACTAAAGACCAAATGAGGGGCAAACGGGCTGGGCCTACCAATACAAACGAAGAAGCAGAAAATAATACAGCACTCAATAGTAGTAGATGCAGCCTCTGTAGCTGCCTATCAGTAGGCTTTTGGGCTGCTAGACTGTCTAGTGAACAGGCCCAAGACAGGTCTAAGATCAGACTAGTACAGGCCCCAAGAGGCCCAAGCCAGGCCCCAAGAGGCCTGAGACAGGCCCAAAGTCAGCTTAGTACAGGCCCTGTTCCTTCCCTGTGGCTTATCCTGTCACCTCCCCACCCCCCAATTTGACCTCTTCCGGAAAGCAACAGGGAATGAATGCTAGGCACAGGTGCTTGGCTGTGGGCTAGTGGGTCATGTGTGGGCTAGACTCTTAAAACCCTGAGACTACAGCACGGGAGCCCCCCCCTCCACTGAAAAGTTAGCTCGACAGGGGGGAGAAGCTAAGCCCAAACAGCGCCAAAATAAGGCGGGCGTTTTTTATATATTGTCTTTTTGGTGTAATTATGGGCGTCTCGGTAATATTATACAGCGTTACACCTCTTCACAGACCCAACTTTGCAAACGACCGGCTGGCCTACAGTTTGGCGCTTTTCATACAAACAGGCATTGTCTCGCCCTCCTACTTATACACTCCTCTCTCTTACAAACTTGGACTTTTAGCTGAAGCAAACAATCTGATCATGTGCCAAACGAGCCCTATGACTTGTCTGCCCCCTTGTCTAGTTGCTTCCCTCCAAGTCCTCCAATCTTTAATGTTCTCATCGTCACTCAAGACCAGTCACGAGATTCGGCGAAGAAACATGGTGCTCCTACGCGGCATTCTCCTCTGTCACTGAGTTGCAACGGGTGGATGGATCAGCTATGGGGTGTGGGGTGTGTTCTGAACCCTAATAAACCCTAATGATTTCTACCACGGGAACAGGAAGAGGTAAAAACTCAAAAAACAAAGAAAAAAGCGAAAATGAGAAAATGAGAAAGAGAAAAAAAAAGACATCCAGGACGGAAGTTCGAAAGTTTTCCAGATGATCTGGAGCACTGGGAATTGAGCCCAATGCGGGGGTCGAACCCGCAACCTTGAGATTAAGAGTCTCACGCTCTACCGATTGAGCTAACCGGGCGGATGTGGGGGTAGTTGTTGGGAGGCATGCGTGGTAACGACAAATGTCATCTTCGGCATCGCAGCTGGCTTTTTTCAATTTGTTTTCTTTTTTCTTTTTCAAAGTTGTGTGCTCTGAATGAGTAAAATGGAGATATGGACGATTCTACATACACATACAAATATACACAAACATGCACACACACATCTCAAGCACTTCGCCGACACTGGGTCAATACACATAAAGTCGTCAAGTTGGGTATCTTAAATATGCCACGTCCTGCAGCACCTGGATTAACTTGTCCTTTAGCTCAACCGACATTCCCCGCGTTGCCGCCTCTAACCCAGCCTTGTCATAGCCCGTGCGGTGGCCGGGAATCTCTATATGCGACGACGCCCCCTCGTAGCGCGTGATGACCTGGTTGATGAAGCGGATCGACTCAAACAGCTCTGCCAGCAGCCGCACATCGCCCACCACGTGGCGCCGGCTCACCTCGTAGCTCGAGAAGATGTGGCTTGCAGTGCTGCTGTTGTGGCTGGGATAGTTGAAGCCCTCGGACAGCTTGCGGACCGGTGCCGCAGACCAGTCATGTGACCAGCACGGCTCTGTAGACTGTGACGGTGGCGGGCTGCCCGCCGCCGAGCGGGCAAGGGAGGGGAAGCGCGAGCTGCCGCCATCCGGCGACAGCGGCCGGGCAGATGGCGGCAAGGCTACGTCCGGCAGCGTGTCCAGGTGCTGGTTGAGAGCAGCGTAGGTCGATAGCGCGTTGCCACGCGAGCTGCCCTGCAACGGCAGAGGCGGCAGAACTATGGTGGAGAAGGCCAGGGCCCTGCGCTGGCTAGGCGGCGCGGAGCCAGGCGACGATGAGCGCGGCGGTGGACCGCCAGCGGACGTGGCGTTGGTGCTGGCGCTGGCAGGGGCGGGGGAAGGGGCAGGGGCAGGGGCGGAGTGGCGGCCGTTCAAGCCCATGATGTTCACGTGATACACGGTCAAGAGCGACAGGCATGCAATGATGATGCGGCAGGCCACCTTGGCGCGGTTGGAGCAGCTGCACATCATGATGACCTTCATTTCCTCGAGGAACCACGACTTTGTTTCGCAGCTCTCCCGGTACATGGCGTCGTTGTCTCGGAAGGTGCCATCGCTGCCGTCGGCGCCGCTGTACATGTGCGACAGGCGCGGCATGACCTTTTGTATCTTGTCCTCGCACGGATCGTCGGGCGAGCACACGCACGCGAGGTGGTTCCAGCTCTCGATGATCTCGGGCGGACACGCGTACTGCTGCAGCACGTCGGTCTGTGGCGTGTGGCGCTTGGCCTTTTCGACGACGGCCTCGGCAGACTGCAGCAGCGCCGGCCAGCGGATGCTGCTGGGGTCTCCGTTGCGCGCGTGCATGGCGCTGCCCAGCAGATCGGTAACCTCGTCAATGTGTGAGCGGCGGTGTCCGGAGGGTGTGGTAGTGGCCAGCATGCTATCCTGGCTGATGAGCCCGGCGCGATCCAGCGAGGCATACAGATCGTTGTTGATCTCGGCGAGCAGCGCGGCCTCATCGAGCGAGTCGGCAGTGATGGTGGGTTGAGAGTCATGGTAGTGTTGCTGTTGCTGTTGCTGTTGCTGTTGCTGTTGCTGTTGCTGCTGCTGGAGTGGTCGTTGCATGTTGGTGCTATGGGCGCGGTGTAGACTCCGTGGCCGCTGGTTGTAGTGGCAGGAAAACTTGAGCGAGACACAGCGGCTGCACTGAGGTTTCCGGCGATCACATTTGAAGTTGTCGTCGAAGCAGACATTACACGGGTCAAGGTGGCCGTAGTGGTGGTGGTGGGAGTGGTGAGAGTGATTCTTCTCGGTCGGAGCAGATGGCCGTAGGCTGCTGGAACTGGAGCGGGCAGAGAGGGGTGGTGGCGGCGAGTACGGGCCCATGGGACGGCGATGGGGGGATTGTGTGTAGGGCTGGTGGTGGTGTTGGCTGTGATGGTGCGAGAGGGAATGAAAGCCTGGGCCTGGATACTGCCACGACAGGGGCGATTGCTGTTGGTCATTCTGGCTGGGAGAGGCAAGGGACACTGGCGAGGACGAGCCCGAGTGGGCACATTGAGACGGAGAGGAAGAGGATAGACAGCGGTCGTGTCCAGGCCCTGGGCGGGGAGGGTTGACCATGGTTGGGTGGAAGCGGAGGGTGGGAGCGGAGACCGAGGGTAGAGGCTGAGTGAGGATGATGTGTTCAGAAGCTGGGTGATGTCATGGATGACGGGCCAAGAAGATCACGGCCTAGTAAGCAGTACTTAACCAAGTGTCAGACGGCTGAATTCGGCAGTCTTTAAGGTGTGGTTAGGTAGTGGAGGGAGGGAGGGGGGAGGGAGTGGTAAGTGGTGAGTGATGGGGGGTGGTAAGTGGTAAGTGGTGAGTGGTGAGATGCGAGTGACGAGTGACGAGTGACGAGTGATGAGCTCTGAGTAGTGAGCACTGAGCACTGAGCACTAAGCACTAAACACCGAGCACTGAGTAGTATATAATGCGCAGTCTGCAGCGTGTAGTCCCCAGTGTCCCCAGTCCGGTGCGCAAGTCGGGCCCGGCTATCCTTATATCAGTTCCCGTTTCCTGTGTCCGCTGGACTGGGTACACGTGCTGTCTTGTATCTTGTACTCTTTGGGCGGGCATTTGTTTTCTGGCGGGGGAGTTCCTGGTTGTTTGGACCTTGGGTCTAGATGCCTTCTAGATTTCCTCTCATATTTTCCAGACTTGATTTCCTTTTCCAGCTATTTGATAGTCTATGCGAGGGGAAGGGGGGGGGTATGTATATGTGCGTGTTGACTTGTACTATGATCAAGCAGTCAAGTCCCCTGGTGGGGTGGATATTGTTTGATGTTGTTGGTGATACTCACCGGGTTCGTTAAGCAGAGGAGGAGTAGGATGAGGAGGAGGAAGGCCAAGGAATGAACAACCCAAGGAGCTGGGCTAGCAGAGGAGACAAATAACGAGCAGAATAGGCGGAGGAGGAAATAAAATCCAATAATAAAATAATAGAGAGACAAGAAGGAGGAAATAAGACGAGGAGGCCACAGGGTTCTGAAGTATTTTTTTTTAGGTTGTTAGTGAAAAGGAGAGAGAATGAAGAAAAATAAAATAAAATAAAAAGAAAGTAAATACCGGTTAATATCGCTCCCTGATCTTCTTCTTCTGCAATCTTGCCGCTATCTTGTCTGCCCTAGATCAGAGCAGCTCATACAAGACAAGCCTCGACTTTTGTGGGTTTTTTTTAATTCTCTTGGTTTCTTTTCTTTTGGTCTTCATCACGTCCCTCAGGCCGACCCTTTTGCTGTGGCCTGTTGATATAACGCCAATGTTATTGATATCACGAGATATACTGGTATGTACATGGACATGTGAGTATTGGTACGAACATTCTGGATGTACAAGTAGAGAGACAGAAAGCCAGCCGAAAGGCAATCTAAAGACGACTGAGTATCAATGAGCGGATGGCCAGTGTGTGTGTGTGTGTGTCGAGAATAAAAAGAAAAAAAAAAGGAAAAAAAAGAAAAGAAATCCTCTCTGCAGCAACAACCAGCCACGGCCGGCGTGGTCGCAAAGGCACAAGGAGGAACCCGTCAAATCCCTATTTTACAGAGATATGCGGTATGGGCGTGTGCATAGACACACGCAGAGGGCCATGTATGTGTATGTGTGCATATTCCTATACGTACATGTATAGAAGAGAGAGTGTCTGTCTCTGTTTGTCTCTGTGTGTCTCTACTGCCCCTCCCCACGGCATTGTGCCGCTGTTGCTGTTGTCGTTGTCGTCGCCGTCTCCTTTCCGCTCCAGGATTTGTCAGTGTGGCTTTCTTCAGCTATGTTCCTTTGTATGTATGTACGTAAACACCCACATATATTACTTGCATTCGGGTTCTGCCTCTTCCTCCCCCCCTTTGCTCTCTTCCCTCTCCTCCTCCTCCTCCAAGCCCTGGTGACTCACGATGCTCTCCTCCTGTCACTGCACGCTTTCCTCGTAAAATCATGAGGTTGGCTACCCTTCCTTGCGTCCTTTGCCCTCGTCGTGCATATATACATATACAAGGACACAGGCCATGCTAGGCCCCGTACATGTACATATCTGTATACTACCCAGCTCTAGTCTGTCTGGGCTGTCAGGCTGTCTGTCCGCCTGTAGGTTCTGCACATCCGTCTGTATGTACATCCGTCTGTATGTATGTATGTATGTATGTCTGTCTGTCTGTCTGTCTGTATGTCTATCCATACTATACTGTACTCAGATACTGTACTCAGATACCATATAGACCGTTGTCACAACCTACATCTGTACCCCCCCCCCCCGTCCCCCCTCTCTTCCTCCTGCACATCAAGATCCGAACCCTGTCTATCTGCCTATACAACGATTCCTTTCATCGTTCTCCAACTACAACACAAACCAGTCCGACGTCGACTTGCATGTTCCGTGTTCCGTGTTCTGTGTGTCCTTTGCCTTTGCATCTGCCTCGCTCGCCTAGAGCTCAGGTCTCTCCCTGGTTTGGCCCCAACATTCTGGACTTGGGTTTTAGTTTATCCGGCCTTGGCCTAGCTTATATTGCTTTTATTTTTCTGTCTTTTGCTCTTTCGTTGGCCTTCTTCTTTGTTCTCAGGTGATTTCTTGAGGCGGGTTCCCTTGAAGAATGAGGGAGGGGAGGGGGGAATGAATGGCCTAACTGATGTTGGCCTGTTCGCTACAAGCCAGATGAACCAGGTCGGTCTTTGCAGCTCTGTGGACTAAGGCCCAATCCCCCCCGAGCCAAGGTGTCTGAACCCTTTGCGAAACCGACCGCCGAGACGCCCGACAACTCTAATCAGCCTGCTTTGGGCGAAGGGGCTGCTGGGGCACTTTGGGTGCTCCTCCCCATTGTGTCGCCTCGGCTGGCGTAATTGTTCTGTAACGGCCTATAACAGCTGTCATAAACGATAGTACCATACTCAAGGCGGCCCCGAGCTCCGACAATAACGTCCCAAGTATAAAACATCAAGACTTACGAAACAAGGAGAGGGGACAGTCGGAACAAGCCGCACAAGCCGAACAGGTCACATTTACTGACAAGGGTTAGGGTTGGCGAACCGGACTTTGCACAATAAATTCCCGACGGGTCTTTTTTGTTGCGTTGCACAACAATTCCGGCTTTGGTTGACCCCATCCAGCCGGGTGATGTCATATCGACCTGTTGCGTCCCCGCTTACGTCCCCGCTTGCATGTCCTGTTGGGCTGGTTCTGCACTGTAGCCTCTGCGCTTGTGGCTGTGTTTCTTTGTGATTATACTGTCTCTGTACCAAGACCCGCAAATGCAGTTACCGAGCCACAGACACACACACAGACATACAGACAGATATACACGAAGATACACAGATACACAGATATATATATACACAGATATATATATACACAGATATATAGATACATAGATATATAGATACATAGATATACACACATACACCGGTCTGCCAGCTTCTTCCTCTTCTCATCCATGTCACCACACATGCCACCACACATGCTACCACACGGTGATCCTCATTTGGCCCCTTTGGGTAACCCATTCGCCATCCATCGAGCTGCCTGACCTCGGCCTTGAAATCAATAAGGCTTGTGCTGTGCCAGTGCACGCACACCAAAAAAATAAGAAGAAGAAGAAGAAGAAGAAGAAGAAGAAGAAGAAGAAGAAGAACAAAAAAAAAGACTACATGCACCACACTGTGCTACTGCATAGCTATCAGAGCACTGTACCGCACTGCATTGCACTCCTCTCTACTGTGGGATGGAGATGGAGATAGACACAACAGAGGTCCCCGACTGCTGGACGAGAGGTCGGCGAGACGTCTGCAAAGCATCCCCAAACAGACGAGACGAGGTGAGACGGAGGCGGAGAAGATACAGGCCGAGATCCATCTAGAGCTGACCTGATTTGACTTGATGGGCCATGCAGCCATTGATTTGTACATGCAATGCAGTCCAGTCCATGCTCATAAGATCGGTTTTCGCCCATCACTTCCAGACGTACACCCACCCCATCCATACATGTCATGTCATGTTGTGTACATATACTTGTTACCGATTGGCACATATCTGCTAATCAATGCCTCACATTCCTTTACTAGCCTACACGCAGCAGCTGATGCATAAAGGGTTCAGCTTGGGCAACAATGCCAAGTTCCAACTTGATTAATGGCAATGGGCGTTGGCGTTGAGCCTCACATAATCCACTTCGGCTGTGAGTCTATGCTGGGGACTTGGGAAGGCAGAGGGAGAGGGGAGAAGAAGAAAGGGAGAAGAAGGAGGGGTAGAGGGTAGAGGGTAGAGAATAGAGGATAAAGGATAAAGGATAAAGGATAAAGGATAGACCCCCCTCCCCCCCTCCCCCTAGGCTATGTGGTCCGTTCTTTCATTTTCTTGATGTTGCCTGTCTCTTCTCTTCCCGTGGAGATGTCTGGTCATGACCATCAGTCAAGCAGAAGCAGAAGCAGAAGCAGAAGCGGAGGCAAATGCTGTGTGTTGCCCTGCTGCTGCACAGCTGCACAGCTGCACGGCTGCACGACTGTATCCACCCGCCCGCTCATGCGCTTAGATAAGATGGCCAATCAAGCGTGTATTTGTGTGTGTGCTATAGCAAATCAGTAGTAGCGTAACCCCCAGTCCGGCTTAGCCCGAGCAGCAGAGAAAAAGCAGGGAAAAGAAAAAAAAGAAATAAAAAAAGAAATAAAAAGCACACTTGAGAGAGCCGAAGCTTATCGTTCAGGCTTGTGTAGCAAACAAAAAAAAACACAGAAAATCCAATTCAATATGCACAAAAGAAAAAGCCCAACAAATATATCCATCGAGTCCCTGGAAATTCTAGCAATTTGTCAACAAAACTGAGGCCGTCAAAAACTGCACCACACCGCTTTTTGTCAAGCAAACAAACGACTGTTAAATTTCAGCTTCATGCCCTGTGTCTCTTGGCCCCACTCCGCCGTGGCGTGGCATTCTTGCTTGCACCCATTTGCACCCATGTGGCGTCCCGACCCTAAGCACGTGACCACGCCACACCATCTGCCGTCGCGTCCAAGAAAAATACCTGATCCATTTTGCCTTGCCGCCTGTTGCAGCCTCCAATCAGCCTATCGATAAGCAGCCTTGCGCAAATCAGCATGTTGAAAAATTCAGGCGCACATTGAATCTCAGCTTGCCCCGTCAAGTTGCTGCTTGCATGTTTTGCATCCCCAAACACAACCAACATTCGCCCTCCCATCAGCCAAACAAGCAGCCCCGTGTTTGCCATCATTATATTCATTTTCTTTTCTCACCTCACAAACCCGCGTCTGTTTATCTCTTCCTAAATCTGCCATCAAATGCCGAGCCGCAGGAACCGCTCGTCGGGGGGCGGCAGCCGACGCAACAACAGCGACAGCGCCAACTCTGGCCATCCCACTCTTCCTGCTCGCCCGCCTTCCGGGCCGCGCAACAACGATCGCGACCATCGCAATGCCCACAACAACAGCTCCAAGAGCGACAGCCACCAAGGCGGCTTCCGCCCGCCTCAAGGCGACTTCACCTTCAGCATGCCCGCCCCCGGCAATCAAAAGAGCTTCCGCGACCGCGCCTCAGACTTCGAAGCCTCCAATGCCCCTCCGCGGCAACGACATCGCGATGGCAACAAAAACGGCGGGAGAGACAGCTGGAGACCCCGCGGCCGCGGTGCCTACACTAATGGACGTGGCGGCCGCCCCGTGTGGCAGCGGTTCAATGCCTCAGAGCGCCCCATGTTGACCCTGGACAGCTCTGCGCCACCCATCAGCCTGCGCGATGCCAAGGATGGCGTGCGCTACAAGGCGCTGGATGAAATCTCCGATGACTCAGAGCTGGAGATGGAAATGTCAGACAGCGATTCTGATTCCGGTGCTGAGCGTGCTGCAAAGAAGCAAAAGAAAGACCCCTCGGACGAGGCATCCGATGATCAAGAGCCCAGCACTAAACGCGTGCGCCATAATGACCCGTCAACCGAGGCACCCAATGATTCCGCCAGAAGCTCTGTAGAACCTTCTTCTGCTGTGTCCGCTGTCGCCAAGGATACGCCTGCCCCTCGCTGGTCAAATCCCAACCCCTATACTGCCATCCCCCAACCCGACAACAACATCCACGCAAAGCCCAAGGATCTGGTCAAGCTCATCCGCAAGGGTCGCATCGAAGAGGACAAATCTGCCCAAGCCAATGAGCTAGAAGAACTCATCTTTTTCGAGGACAGCGATGTCGAACAGGACGCCCAGGCCCCCCCTAGTAGCCCTGGCGATGGCACCTGGACAAACATCTCTGCCCCAACCACACCCACCAATGATCTCGGCTCTCGGAAACGCACCGTCGACGACATCATCAAGCCACCGCCCCGTAGCAAGGCTAGAGAATCCCGCGGCATGGCCACTCTCAACTCATTATACGGCGAATGGGCTCTCCCTCCCGGCCAAAAGCTCCTCACTCCTTGGCTCAAGCCCGTGGAGGGTGATGTTGGCATTGCGGAACGCCTGAGCCAGGAAGTCCGTGACTTCCACCGCTACATTGAGCCCAGAAAGGCTGAAGAGGCTGTTCGCCAGGATCTAATCGACCGCCTCAAGGCCGGCATCAAGCGCAACTATGCTCTTGCCGACTGCGAGGTCTGCTGCTTTGGCTCCTTCATGTCTGGTCTCTATCTGCCAACCTCGGACATGGACCTTGTCCTTGTCTCGCGTCGCCATTTCCAGGGAGGTCCGGCGCAAACACGCTCCAAGTCCTTCATGTACAAGTTCCGCGCCTTTTTGGTCAACAACCAACTCAGCATGCCCGATTCTATCCAGATGATTCTGGGCGCCAAGGTTCCCATCGTCAAATACGTTGATCGCCAGACCAATCTGCGCGTCGATGTCTCATTTGAGAACCTGGGGGGCGTGGATGCAATTGCGACTTTCAAGCAGTGGCGCAACCAGTTTCCTGTCATGCCCAAGCTGGTCACCCTGATCAAGAACTTCATCGCCATTCGTGCACTCAACGAGCCTGTCAACGGTGGTATTGGCGGGTTTTCCGTATGCTGCCTTGTTGTCAGCATGCTGCAGTTGGATCCTGCCATTCAGGACCGCAGCATGACGACCGACGAGCACATTGGTGAGCTTCTTATGGAGTTCTTCAACTTGTACGGAAACAACTTTGATTTCACCAAGGTTGCTATTCAGATGAATCCCCCCGCCTATGTTCCCAAGGTAAGCCTCGTGTACATGACCCGCATTGTGATTGTCGCAGTTGCATGCTAACAGCTAGGTACCAGACTCACGTCCAATCACTTGTTTACAAGAACACCGACCGCCTTTCCGTCATTGATCCCAACAACGTGGCCAACGACATCTCGGGTGGATCATCTAGATTCTCCGAGATTGCAGGCTGCTTTGCCGCGGCATACCTGACTATGCAGGAGCGTCTCGAGGCGGCCGAAAAGAAGACCAAGAACATCAAGAGTCTTCTGGAGCCTATACTTGGCGGCAACTATGCCCATTTCGACGACCAGCGTCAAATCCTTGAAGAGACGTACCGCAACATGTCTGCCAGAGCTGCGCGCAGCAACAATGACCACAGCAACGGCTACCGCAACGGTTCTAGAAGCGCCTCATCCCTCCCCGCCAGGCCACATCCGCCGCCGCCGCACAAGCCGCCGCCGCCGCCACCTCCGCCATCGCAGCCCCAGTCTCAATCCCAGTCTCGCCCCTGGCAGGGCGGGCGGCGCGGAGATCGGAAAGGCGACAGAAGAAGGGATCGCAGATAGCTAGCGCTAGCAAGCGGGCAAACGTTCTGTGCGATGCCATGTCTCTTTTCTCTCGCGTTACTTTGCCTTTTTGTTTTTGTTTCCTCGTCTATTCTTTGCGGTTCTATTAGTCTGGCGTCTATGGCGTTTCTCTCTTTCTCTCTCTCTCTTGTTCTCCGGGGGCTCTTTTTCTTTTTCTTTATCTGTTGCATTAAGCTGGGGGAGGGAGGATTCACGAAAAGAAATGTTGGGAGGGATTTGTACGGCACGGCTCGGTCAAGTGCTGTACACGTACACGCGCTCTTATCTCTTGTGATATCAAGGATCATCTCTTTCTTTTTTTTTTCTTTTTCTTTTTGGAGGGTTAGAGCGGAGGAACGGGGGCTTTCAGCACGCACGCACGTACGAGTCGAAGTCGGAGAGCACGGCGATGCTCTATCTTTCTCTCTCTCTACGTCGGCCTGGCCTGGCCCGTCTGCTTTTGTATCCTGTATCCCACGCGGCCGCTGAACGGCCTGGCGCTCATGGTCTGGTCACGGGCGCAGCGGACAGCCTTTAACATGCCCACGCACACACCCGTCCGCTTGGGTTTGGCGTTTTGTTGTTTGGTATGACCAACTGGTTTTCTTTTTCGTTCATCTTTCTTATCTCCCGGGATAAGGGAGAATTTCCGGCCATGCTTCTGCTATCGACCGGCGGTTTCCTTGGAGCCTTTGCTTTCTTTATTTTTCTTCTTTTTCTTTGGCATTTTCTCGTTCTTGTCCGTTCTTTGATCCGTCTTGTTTGTTCTCGGCGCCTTGTGTGCCATGGATCTTCATTTCTCTTTCTTTCTCTCTCTCTCTTTCTCTACCTACGCTGGCCAGCCGTTTGAGGAGTCTTGCACCTGTCTCGGCGTGTGTCTGTCTGTCTTCTTTTTCTTGTTGACTTCCTCGCAACACTGCCGGCCAGACCGGCCACGGAACCCGGCCGGCGACGTTTCTTTGATACGAGAGGAGATGAAGAAAGACGGAAGCTCATGAACGAGAAAAACACGAACAGAAACAAAGAGGAACATGCCGCCCTCCCCTCCCTCCCCTCCTTGTGTTTCTCTTCTCTTCTCACTGTCTCACTGACTCGCTTGTCTTCAGGAGCAAAGGCCGGAGATCCTCCCTTTCTTTTTTTTTTCTCCTTCTCTTTTCTGCTGCAATGGAAACTCATTTCTCTACTGTTTCGCCGTGTCTTTTTCATTTTTTCTCTTCTGGCTTGCTACTAACAGCTTATTCTCTCTTCTTCTCTCTTCCTTCAAACGAGTGACAATGCCTCCCAAAGCACAAGCACTAATCAAAAACAAAGAAATCGACAATCACAACACACTGCTTCCACAAAACCAAGCCTTGCTAACGTTCTCTAGCTTCTCACGAAAAGGTTCCTTTGACTAGCCAGAAAAACTAGAAGAGAACGATGGGCGACCAAATGGGAGGGGGGGGGAGGGCGGGGGCAGTGAATGGGCGTGAGTAACCAGGAAACCCCCATCCTGTCTTCTGCGCTTGTTTCTTCTTCTTCTTCTTCTCTCCTCGCTTCTCCCGATTCTCTTCTTTTGCTTTCTGCCCTGCTCGGGGAAGACTACTAACCGTCTCATCAGCCTTTCTCTGCTCCGCACCTGCTCTCCGTCTTGCCTTGGCTCTAGTCTGTGGTGGCTGTGGGCAAGATTGGCTGGAGGCCTTTTCTTCTTCCTCACTACTTCGGACCTTGATGGTTTGCTTTAGAGAGGATGGGTTGGCGGGTTGGCGGACTGACAGCCCATGAGCACGACGGGTCTTGATATGACAGTAACTGCGTGGAGACTACGCTCGATATTGCACGAGGGGTTATTTGTGAAATAGGTGAGCACGAAACAAGTCTGCAACATATATCTAGGGATGTTCTACCTACTATGGACCATAGCTCCAGCCTTACCGCTTCGGCCGACTGACTCTCAATCTCCCCTTGCTATCAAGCTCAATCCGCGTTGCCCCGTGCTTCTCCTTGGCATCTTCAACCGTGTCTTCATGGACAACCAGATGGCCATGGCCGTCTCTCTCCGCCCACACCATGGTATCGCCAACACTGTGGCTGCGATGCCTCGACTTGGAGCGCGTGCTGGAGTGGCGGTGGTGCGATCTGTATCGCGACTGGTGCCTGGAAGGGCTATGCCTTGACTTGGACCGGCGGTGGGAGCGCGACTGCGAGCGAGAGCGGAAACTCGAGGATGAGGACACGGCGGAGCCCGTCACTATGGATATGGCAGAGGGGGAGAGCATGTACGACGCCGTGGGCGCGTAAATCGAAGAGTCTATGCCTGTATGCACAGAGTCCGCAAAGTTGTTCGGGAGGCTGGATCCATAGACGGGTGTCATGGGCGGCGCAAGGGCAGGGTACGCCTGCATGTTCTCGACCGGGGGAGCGGCTGTGCTGGTATATGCGATTGCGCTGTTACTGGCTTCGTACGCTCCCGGCGGGGCAACGTCTACGATCCGTGCGTCGGCACGAATGGGTACTGGCACAGATACTGGGTACGGGATATGGATGGGCTGGGGAGGAGGCGACAAAGATATAGACGAAGATCGCCGCCTGGAGGAAGATCGCCGTCTGGAGGGAGATCGCCGTCTGGAGGGTGATCGCCGTCTGGGCTCGGGAGGTGGGTGGAATACGATTTCTTCATGGAAGCTCTCACGATCTTTGCGCTCGATAATCCGGCCGTCCTTGGTTCGATGGCGAGACTTGGTCTCACGCACGTCTAAGTCAGATTAGCATGTAATAAACAGGGCGGGCTTCCTCTCCTAACAAGACTTGGGGAGGGGCTCTTACGTGTCTTTCCACCATGTTTGCGATATTCCTGGGATAGACTCAGTAGCTCGTCGATTTGATGTTGCTCAAGTGCAAATTCGATAATGAAGGAATGGCCCTAATAAGGCTGTCAGTTTCGGCTGTATCGCCTTTGGAGCTGCATGATCTTACCTTGACATGGTATGGGTACCCTTTGTCCCGAATAACCTCCTCTTCGGCATACTTGAAGGGCATCTTTGTTCGGCCACGCTTTAAAACCCCGTGGCGTCTTGGGGACCGACTGACTCTCGACAGCGAGCCAGGGCTTGAGTGACGATCGGAATGCGTTTCCTCTCGTGCGTATCTGGGTACCCGCTGTCTCCTCCTATCCACATTCGACGCTCGGTCATCTTCAATATGGCCATCAAACTTGCTCATTCTGTCACGGCTCGAGTAGCGGCTGCGTCCCTCATCGCTACTGTAGCCGCTATATGCGTTGTGGTCATGGTCAAAACGCAGACCAGGGCTGCTATTCCGTCTGCGGCGAGAATGCAGCGTCATCTGCTGGTCCGTTTTGGAAGGCCGTTGGTTGAGCAGGTCGGACTTGGACAGGGTTGGCTTGTCATCGAAGAAGACTACACTAGGAGTCTTGAACTTTGTGTGATAGTCTGACGGGCGGAGGGGGGCTGCCAGGTAAGGGGCTTCCCCACGATCATGGCGTTCACGTTCTTCGGCCCTTTCGCGGATATAGTCCCGCCGGCTTCCCATACCCGGGCGATTATAGTTGTCAAATGAATCAAATGAGGAACGACGGCGCATCAACGGTGGCGGTATGCTACCTATAGGCTCAGCAGGTCGATATCCAGGTGTAGACCCCTGACGCCTATGCCTGGGAGAAGGAGGGCTGTGGCGTCTAGATTGGTGCCCGAGCAGTAGGGATGAAGGAGGCGAGGGAGCCGCATGACGGTGTGCGCTTAAGGGTCTGATATGGGGTGAAATTGGCGGATGCGAAAAGTGACTGAGGGGAGAAGGAGAGCGAGAGTCCATTCTATCATTGCGCGAGGGGTAGTTGTAGTAGTGGCTACTGCTGCGGAGGGGAGAGTGCATGCGTGATGCAGCATGGTCGGAAAACACGGCTTCATCACGATACGGATCTCGGTGACGAGACGGGGAACGCGAGTCTCTGCGACGCGCCGGATCCCTGTTGCGGAGGTAGGGAGGGGACGGAGACCTCGAATTCCCCCTTTCTCTAAAGTCGACATGGGATGGTGGACGACTGTGATGCCGTCCAAGGTCACTGTTGCTCTTGTACAAGCGGATACGCTCTGGTGATCGGGACACTGGCCGGTCGGGAAATTCCATAAAGTGTGGGGGCGAGCGAGAGCGGGAACGGCCCCGGTGATCTGTGAACTGGGGAGGTTGGGACGGAGTGCGAATCCGCCCGGCATCATGGTATACATTTCCGTCTCTCAGGTCCGCCGGCCTGTGGGAGGTAGAAGGCGAACGGGAATATGGCCTTTGGCTGTCGGGGTGGCTCATGTCTTCTCTGCTGTAGTGTGGGCTTGGCGAGCGACGGCGGTCGTGGGCATCTCGCTCCCCGGGGCCGTGGTCTATAGGGTACCGGTATCGGGGTGCACGGTCTCTAGAGTCATGGCGGTCTGGACTCCGGTTTCTGCGGTCGTTTTCTGGCTGCTTTCTGCCCTTGGACTGGCTTCGATGCAGGAAATCCTCCATCTTTTCATCAATTTTGCGAAGGGCCTCTTTAAAGGGTTTGCGCTCGACGCCCTCGTAGGATTCGCCGTAGGCCAAGCCATCATCACTGTCGTTGCGGCGGCCCATGTTGGTGACAGAAACAAGGGAAAGTGATGCAGAGAAATGGAGGAAAAGAGTGTCAAAAAAACAAAAGAGAAACGACGAATTAAGGCTGTCTGAAAGAGGAGTAATAGATGGGAATATAGCAGGGCACTGCGGGGTTCGGACTGTTTGGCAGCAACAGAACAGCAAATACGACTCGGTGATGAGAGCCTGTTTTGTATGCGGTCTTGCGAATAGGCAGACGGCAAGGAAGAGTCATCCGGCAATTAATCCAAATTGTATCTGTGGTTCCAGCAGAAAACAGAGAGGATGGCTGAGGAGGACGAGCGGCCCCTCAAGAGCCCTCTTCCCTCTTCCCCTCCATTCGCCTGCCCACTCAGAACGGGCACAAGGTGACAAAGTGATGTCACATCACATCACATCACATGCGCCACATCCTTGCATGTCGCTCGCATTCGAGGTCTGTTGGACGGGGATGTCGCTATTGGCCTTGCCCAGTCATCCTCCATGACTGGCTGAGCGAGCGGGTGTGGATCCCAGCAAGACGCTCAACCGCCAACCATCAATCACTGCCACCAGGGATTTGCGTTTGCGAGTAAGCCCAGCCTCCTCCTCCTCCTCCTCCTCCTCCTCCTCCTTCTAGTCGTCGTCCTCTCTCTGCCTCCATGTTTCTGGCCGCCGCTATGTATTTTGAGATTTCCCGAGGTTCGCTTCGTCCGGAAAGCCGTTGAAGTGCGAAGCGGGGGATTGCCACGGTCGGTCGGGTCTCATGCTGGCCATCGCGTATTCTTCTCGTCTGCCGTCAAATGCGTGGGCTCGGGTCCCCCTCTCATCATGTCTTGGGTGGTAGTTTGGTTGGTGTAACTGTGCGAGTCGAGTTGATTCTTGGTTTAATGACGCCGGGGAATCAAACCGCCAACTACACATCGGCTGATGTTGCTCCCCAGATGAAGTCGTCTTGGGGCAGTGGGTGGGTGATACAGCACTAGAGAGAGTTGGCTTCTAGTGGGCCTGGCCTCCCGGGGCAAAAACACATCTAGGGCTATGTCGTAAACCCTAGTGCCGGCGAGCATCTCAAGTTCTTCGGCCACGCTGCTCATTGCTGGGTCCCCCGTGTTTCGTTAGGGTTAACCAGCGGGGTAAAAAAAAACCTGGATCGTGAAGCTGGGAGAGCGGAGAGCGCTGGACACCTCATTCGCGGGCGCAACCGCTTCACACCATCACCCATCATCACGACTTGCCTCTATTCCCCCCCCTCCCCCGCCCTCCCCACTCCCCTTCACAATGGCAGCCATTGACGAATTCGAAACAACCCTCAAATCCTGGACCGTGGGGTCCGATGCAGAAGCCTGCCAAAAACGCCTGGACATCTTGGCCGATGCGTCGGCTTCCGTAAAGGAGGCTCTTTCAAGCGGCAATGGCACTCTGGCGACGGCATTGGTGGAGAAGGTTGCCGATTCTTGCAGACAGTGTATGTAACTTTGGGCCATTGGCCTTCTCATGGCATCCATAGATAATAGCGACATTGTGCCTATCCGCGCCGCTGCCTCAAATCCTCACGCTCTCACTCTTCGTTTTGCTGTATGTTGCTAGATCACAGTACTAACAGCATGCTTCGCTGAATGCCGCAAACACAGTCTCATGGCGCGAACCTGCGGGAAAATCAGGCTTCTTGGAACTGATGCTGGCCCAAATCAGCCAGCCAGCCACCTCCAATGCCCTCAAGATCCAAATCTTGCGCTTGATAGGAAACTCGTGCGCCGAACGAGGTACGAGAAGCCGTGTCCAGTCAATATCCTCCTACACATTGATACTGACTGCCTTTGAGTCTAGATGATAACAGAGCCCGCGTTGTCGACGGCGACTTTATTCCCCTGCTGGTGGCACAGTTTGCAGACACAGACGTCATGAAGTATGCCGTGCCTGTGCTATACAACGTCTGCGTCGATTATGGTAAAGTCTTAGTTTTGTCTTCCCCTCTCTCCTGACTCGAGGCAGCTCATGGTCTAACACATCATCCTGAACTAAAGAACCCGCTCAAAAGGCCGTGGCCCAGGCAAAGTTCAGTACCAGTGTCACCTCTGTCCTTGGCGGCCCCTTGGCCGGTCATGCCGAGCCCTCGCTCAATCTCATCTCCAAGCTCCTTGGTATCCTCACTACCCATGGTATGCTTCACCTCGCGCAGCTTCTACGCCAAGGGCAACCCAAATGTTTGTCACCTGCTGATACAGTGTAGATGTCGAGACTGAATCGGCCCCTACTGGCCTGCCCCCCCTTCTCCTGGCTCTGGCCCTACGCTCTGATCTGATGGGGGATCTGGACGACTTTCTTTCTGTCGTGTCCACTGCACTGTCATACCTGGCCGCTCCTCGTTTCCATTCCAGTATATTGGAAACCCCCAACGCCCTGGTCACCCTACTAGCCCTGTTCGAAACCGCCCATACAAAGTACGAGATCGACACCTCCGACGAAGAATCAGACGAGCCCGAAAAGCTCAGACAGGCTCGCTGGGCCGCCTTCAACGTTCTCTCGGATGTGACTGCCCTGCCCGAGTTCGCTACGAAATTCCCTCTTGGCAGCGAAGTCTGCACCACTCTGAAGAGCTGGATTTCTCCATCTCGGCCCACCAACCTGGCCGCTGCCGCCTGCATCTCGCTGGGCAACCTGGCCCGAAGCGACGCCGTCGTGTCCACAATGGTCGCGAGTGACAACAAGATCCACGAGCCTTTAATATCGCTCCTGTCCGACAGCTCCATCACCGATTCGCAGCTGCTTCATGCCTGTCTCTCATTCCTCAAGAACCTCTCCATCCCCCCTCAAAACAAAGACTTGATGGGCCGCTGCGGCCTGCTTGCACCCGACGTCCTGCCCCGCATCTGGGAATACGACGTCAACCCGCAGGTGCAGTTTGCCGCAGTCTCGCTGACCCGCCTGCTTCTCACCGGAAGCCTAGCCAACTTCAAACGCCTATACGACCTGTCCAAGACAGAGACCGAAAACGCCAATGCCGACGGCAAGACCCATGTCCACCGCCTCGTCGACATCTTCAAGCGCAGCGATGCAGAGCCCACCAAGATGGAGGGCGCCCGTGCTGTCGCTGCCATCTGCCGCCTGCTGCACACATCTAGTCCTGACGCCACAGCCGCTGGCACGAAGCCTCAAGACGCATCCACCACCGTCACCCCTACTGTCACCTCTACCGCTACTCCGAAATCCTCTGTAGCCAGCGACACCGTCTCGGCTCCCGAGCGCGCCGCCTTCTACGCCGCCCACAGCGCCATCGCCGAGCCGCTCGCCTTCCTCGTCGGCCAGTCCAAGTTTCCCGTCCTCCGCAGCGAGGGCTGGTTTGTCTTTGCGCTCATGTGCCGCACCACCGACGGTGCGCACGTCATCGAGCGCGTTGTCCAGAACGAAGCCGCCATGGACGCCCTGTCCGAAACCATCACCGGCACCAAGAAAAAAGAGGTCCAGGAGCTGGACGAGGACATCTCGCTTGCCGAGTCCACTGCGCTTGTCGATGGCCTGTCCCTGCAGCCCCAGGGCCCCGAGGTCTCTCATGCCTCTCAGGGCGCGCAGCCTACGGTTGCTATCGACCGGGAGAACGCCTTGGTGATGATCTCAGAGCTGACCAAGCAAGCAAACGACGATATGTCGCCATCAACCAAGGCCACGCTCCTGAGTCTCATCAAGCAGGGCAGTGATCTTCTCCGCAAGACGGAAGCTTAGCTAGCATGCTTCAGTTCCTTTTTGTTAGTCTTGGCCTCACTTTATATACAAAGGAAAACACACATGTTTATCCGCACATAAACGAACTGAAGATCCTCAGAACAGGCTTAATTCATGTAACCCAATTTTTTGACATCATAAGCAAATGCCCATGGAGAGAAAAATCATAAGACAATACGCCATAGTAGTAGTAGGAACCCAAAGGAAACCAATCCCGTTAAAAAGCCTTGCGTTAACCAGTTTTTTTGATTCATCTTCATGCTTGCTGCTGTTGTCTTGGAGGATGCAAAACCGTTCTTTATTGCCGTTTCCCTGTCCCTTATAAACTAGCAGAAACCGCTGCGACCAATGTACCCGCCATGCATGCAAAGAGCATCCCAAAGAGGAGATTTTTTTATTTCTTAGCAGCCTCGGCCTCGGCCTTGTCTCTTGCCCGCTTCTCACGCTTGCCGAGAAGTCTGGCCTCGCTCCGGGCCAGACGCAGCTTGCGGTAAGCACCACCCTCAACGGGGGCAGGCATCTCAGAGGTCTTGATCTCCTTGACAGTGGTGTCGATCAGGGCAGTGGCGTGGGTGTTCTTGGCCTTGATGTCGACCTTGGTGATGTCAACCTCAGAGTTGGGCAGGACAATCAGGCGCTTCTTGTAGTCCTGGAGGATCTCAATGTTCTTGGCAATGCTCTCCTCAGACAGGTTCTGGCGGCGGGGGTCGACCGAGATACCGATGGTGCGGGCGTAGCGAGCGGACAGACCGACAGCCTAAAAGAAAAGACTCAGTGTTAATGGCATATTCATATGCGTATGGATGGGCCCCGTATATCGCTCCACATTGTCCACTGTGATGACGAGTTTCGAAAATTGCAGTTCGCATTTGGTCCGAGGTTTCGGTTTCGGTATAATACAAGTAGTTGTACTGTCGTATATCGACCGAAAGTGGAATTGCCGGTGATTTTGGCGGCAAGTAAACTTGGAAGTCGTCGGTGTTCTTTTGTCGAATCGGTGGAGTCTATGGAGCGATTTTGGGTTGGCGAGAAATGTTTACCTTCAGCTCAGCGAGAGAGAAGCCACGGCCAGCGCGCAGGCGGCGGTTGTACTTGATGGTAGGGCAGCGGACGACGGGACGCAGCAGACCCAGGGGGCGGGGAGCGACGGCGGCGGCCTTGGTCTGACGAGCGACACGGCGAGAAGCCTTCTTGCCGGCCTATTAATTTTCGAAAATAATGGCTGGTTAGTATAACCATAATATTCCGACGGGCGTCTCGATTTCGCATGGGAGAAAAATTTTGTCGGGTCGTTTCATCTCTATCATTTCTTATTTTCTGAAGTTTCTTCTCGGTCGTGCAGAAAAGGTCGTTGACGATGAAATGACGGCAGCTCTGCTCACCTGGTCAAAGTGCACCCGCACACGGCGCTGCCAATCCTTGCGGAAATGGTTGCTGATAATCTTCTGGTTGTGCTTGATCGCCATTTTGTCTGCCCGACCAGTGTATGGTTGATCTCGAAATGTATGGAGTTGTAAGGTGAGGGTCAGCGACTAGCTGAGATTTCTAGAGGTGGTCCATTAGCCCTAGGCACCTAGGAAAAAAAAGGTACGTACCGATATTTTTTTTTGGGGTTGTGCGTTTACTTGTGCGGTGGGGCTATTTCTTCACCGCTCGGCAGATTACTCAGAATCTTGGAATCACGTGGAAATATAGCAGCTTCGCTCTCTCTGTTATCAGCAGCCAATGGAAGGTATTGTTGATAAGATAGTTACGGAAGTGGGTCCGCAGCCTCGGAGTCGAAAACTTCAGCGGAATAATGTAATGTCATGAGATGGCCGTAGCCTGCCGTAAAGCTTGGCCTAGTAGACCCGTCTTTCCATTTGTTCCCGTCACTTTTCGGCTGATATCCCCGATACTCCGTACATTTGATCCACCCGGCCTTTTTCCGACTACTACCCCATACAATCTCCATCCACCAGTTCTGGTACACATCTCGAGTGGCGTGCCCTCTCTTTGACTTGTCAACACTTCTCTCCAACCTCATTACACAACAATGTCGGTTCCTACTAGCCCCCGTACTGTCGGCACCGCGACCCGATTCACATCACAGACGCCTCAGGCCCAGGCACTCCCCCCGAATAGCGCCGCAAGGGGTCCTGTTGGCGAAACGACCGCCCAGCGAGTTGCCCGCTTGCGAGCTGCTCATCTCGCTGCGCGTGAGGCGCCTCTGAGCTCCACCGACCAAATTATTCTCAAGAGTCGCAAGTTCTTTGATGTCATGCACCGCGTAACTCAGCGTGGCCTGGTTGGACTTACCGGTAAGTCTTGACCGCTGACATTCAGCCCTTTTATTTCTCTCCCTGTCTTTGCTATTGCGGGGGAAGGCAAAGGGGGGGGGAGGGGGGAAAGGTACGATATTGTCGAATTTGCGCTAACCGTGATAGCCGTCGCATTCGTTTTCACTGTCTACGCCGCTTTCGACATGATCAAGTTCAACAAGCAACGAAAGGCCGAGTTCCTCGAGGCGCAACAGAAGATGTCGGCTGACAGTTTGGAAGCTGCTCGTGTCGCATACATCAGTGGCAAGGCCACTCCCGAACAACTGCAAATGGTTGAGACCGCCATGGCCGAGGCTAAAGATAGCAAGCTTCCTCCCCTTCTCAGCCCGCCATCGAAGCCCATCAAGTCATCGATATGGGACTCTGTCGATAAGAAGATTCAGGAGGAGACAGGCGGGGCAGTGTCTGTGTCTGCCGCTACCACCGCGAAAACGGCGTTTGACAAAGAGAGCCAAGTCCAGAAAACTGCGACGGCGGCTGCTAAGCCTGCAAAGAAGTGGTGGTTTTTCTAAGTCTTTCCGGCAGAGAGTGAAGAGCTGCAGAGGTGCAGACAGCTCTTTTCCAATCCACCCAGACGACTCATGACCCCGACGTTTGGTTGTAAAACATATAAAAAAAACCCCCCGCCTTCCTTGACCAATTGGGGGGGGGCTGTATCATATTGAATAGGCTTAGCATTAGAAGGCGTTTATGGAGGGATTTGTTGTATTTAAATGGAATCAATATAGTTTTGAACCATAATCTGTTGGCTGTTGGCTGTTGGCTGCTGGCTGTTGGCTGTTATTGCTATTGGTGCTGTTGCTCTTCATATGCTGCACACGTAGAACAAAGACGGGCACGGCCTCCGTCAATTCCCATGTGCCATCGGCATCGTAATACTCATGGCTCGAGCTTTTTTTTCGATGTCAAAGTAGCCAATGTACAATCATTCATGGCTTTGAAGAAAAGCCAATGCCTGCCTTTATTCACATGTTCTTTGTTTTATCTTGACCGCATATGGTGGTGAAAAGAAACAGCGAGGTTGGTAGAATGTATATAAGCAGACATTATGCAACATGCAAGAATTATTCCGGTGGCTGTACAAGACAGTGACAAATAAACCCAACAAGAAAAAAAAAAAATACCCCCTGATAAAAGTGAAAGCGTAACAAGACTATTGCGCCACCGAGTCCATGGTGAAAACAAAAGAACAATGGAAAAAGAAAAAGCAACCAAACCAAAGAAAACGCCTGATTCGTGATGATGAGTGTAGTGCCTTTGAGGACTATGCATAAGCCCCCAATGAGTAGATATTTAACGCCAGAAGTGAACAAAGGAAATAAAATGGTACAGGTGTGGACAAAAAGAGAGTGAAGTGATGTGCACTGGAATATAAGATGTGTGGTGAATATACTTGCCGTTGGGGACGGTGTTGTCGTCCGTTTCGGTCTGTGACAGAGGAGGGCTGAGATCATCAGGGTTCGGTGTAGTTTCCCTTAGATAACGATGTGGTTGAAGTGGCCAGGCACCTTCGACTGGCACTTTTCACAATCGGAGCAGTAGCCAATACTAAAACTGCGCTTCATACCGGGCTGCCAAGTCCATGAGTTGACAGTATGGCGGGAGCGATTGTGACCCTTCCATGACGGAGAAGAGTTGGTGTCGTGGGACGGCGAAGAGGGCTCCTTCAGCACAGGAACTTGCATCTGCGGCGGGAATTCACGATCGGGACTTTGCTCATAGTCCATGTCGACATCGGTGCTGTCTTCCATAGTGCTATCGAAGCTTGATTCGGGCGATGGCAGACCAGATCTGGCCAGGTGCTGGTTTTGCACATGGGGCCACGAAGAATCAGTCTCAATAGTTCTGGGGATGCTGGTGTCATCAGCATTGTGGCTAGTGAAGATTTCATGGTCGTTTGAGACGTGGCGAGAGCCATTCAGGTATGAAATGGCAGGGCCAGGACCAGACCAGGACCGGTTCTGGCTCGGGAAAGTAGTGTCGGTGGGAGTAGGGATGTGGCCGACAAAGGCGTTTTGGTTGTCCCGGTGGATAAACTGCTCGGCATTTGAGTAGAGGGGCTCAGTAGCCAGGGTGACATTGGCGGTAGAGGCAAAGTGAAAGCCATCTGAAGCTGGCGCCGAGCCATCGGAGACGGTTTCCGGGAGAGGCTGGCAGTTGAGACGCTTCTATGAAAGGGGCGGGCGGGTGTGTTAGTGGAAATGAGCAAAAAGAAATAAAGAAAAAAGACAAAGCAGCATGTGTGGGCGAGTGCAAAACAAGATTTGGCAGCTTACACTTCTGTGATCGCCAAAGCCGGCGTACGCGGAGTCGGTAGGTTCCGAGCCTTCATCTTCGACGTGGCGGGGTCTCTTGCGGACCAAAAGACGCTGGCCGGGCATCAAAGGTGTGGCGTTCATGATGATCAATTAAGAGGATGGCGTGGGGTTGATTGAGAATGAAGAGAGAATTATTGTGGGGTGGTTGATTAAGTGAAATGAAAAGAGCGAGAATGAAAGGAAATGAAGTGAAGTGCAATGCGCAGATGAAGTTTGGGACAAGATGACGATTCAGCAAGTCTTGTTAATTGATTATGATGGTCGATGTAGTGTAGGAGGACTTGGCTTGGGCTTCGAAGGCAGATAAATATGTGTGGTGCAGGTGGTTCACACCAGGTTTAGGAAGGGGTTGGGATGTGTGGATTTTTGTCGGTCAACAAAGCGTTGCAATTATGTGGTGGTTGAAAGACAGACACAGACAGACACGGCGGGTGAGGGGAGGGGAGGGGAGAGGATAGGCGAGGAGAAGAGAAGGGAGAAGAGGCTGGCTTGAAGAAAAGAAGGCCGGACAGCAAAAGACGTGGTGGGTGGGAGAGAAAAAGAAGAAAGAACAAAGAAGAAACAGAAGGAGAAGAGGCGATTAAACAATAAATAAACAAATACACAGCCAACCAAACAAGTGACTGACGCAAGACACTTGCGTAGATTTTTGCGTGAACTTGTCGGGATCGGCCTCGGCTGAGAAGCTATTCTCATGAAGAGAACAAACAGGAGGGAACCTTGGAAAAGCTCCGGAAGCAGGAATGCGAGAGCCTTTATGTGGGAATGGGAATGGGATGGACCGTTGGAGATGCTAAAACGGGGGGGGGAGGTGGAAAGAGCGTACGTATGTGAGCGCCTTGTGTAGGTGTGGTGTGTACCTCTGTACCTTTGTATCTCTGTACCTGTACCTCTATTCTCCTGGATGTACTGATATACAGCAATGTTCGGCCAAGGTCACCTGAAAGAGGCTTTATGCGGCCAAGAGGCAGGAAAAAATAGAATAGAAAAAAAAATATGAAAAGGCAATTTGAGCCCTAGAGAGTCAAAGATAGCCAAAGCAAGGGTGAAAGATTGACGCAGGCAAAGGCGGGCGTGGACAAGTAAAAAAAAATAGAACAAAAAAAAAGGGCAGCCAAGTGACAAGAGATAGACACAAGGCAGAAATGGTAGGCCTGCCCCGTTGATGGATGGGATTGGATGGGATTGGATGCTCCAGGGCTTAGCAACAACTAGAACCAGCTATAGAATAGATAGAGGCACAGCCGCAGGCTCAGTCTTCAGCTGAGGCTAGCAGGGGCGGCTTAGTTGGTTTTTTTCAGCAGCTTCAGCTCAGAGAAGAAGTTTGTGTGTGTGTGTGTGTGTGTGGTAGTGGGTATAACTTGGGTGCACGCACTTGTACATACGAGTATCATGTACATACACACATGTACCTCTACACACAACCTTCGAGTGTTATCGCAGTCAACAGGGAGACACGAAGAACACAAAAAGCAATATCTGGTGTTGAAATACGAACTAGCAATGGCGAGCTAGAATGCGAGGGGTAAAAGACGCTTCTTTCTTATTCTTTGTACGGAAGCAAAAAAAAAAAAAAAAAAAAAAAAAAAAAAAAAAAAAAAAAAAAAAAAAAAAAA
>JADILG010000037.1:0-64919 GCA_017591655.1 Thielaviopsis populi | reverse complement strand
CTTATTGATGCATGAAAGGAAAGAGCAAAAAATAAGGAAAGAGTTGATGGGGCAGAAATATTGGAGGAGGGTTGTCGAGTACACACCGCTTTTAGATAGCTGACGAAGATGGTGTGTACTCATACTATGGGCTACCTATGTATAGGTTCAGTACAACATGTATGCAAGAGGCTAGCCTACGGAAGCAGCGACAAGCCGGTTCAGGAATCCGTTCACAGCATCATTTTACCAAGGGCAGGCAAGAGAAAAAGAGAAAGAACAAGAGAAAAAAAAACGAGAAAAAAGAAGAGAAAAAGAAGGATAAAATGAAGACAAGAAAGAACATGCTACCTCAATGACAACATTATCGTCTCGTACACTCTTCGGCTTGTTTGTTTGCATTTGAAATCCATTTTATGGAGTAGTTGTTGCTATGCTGAATGTTATTCTGCGTCCATCTTTTTGCTGCGGGGCAAATATTTTATGTTCAATATTCTAACATCCTGATCCAAACATGGCCTGGCGTCACACAAACAGCGCCAGTTTGTCACCCCAGGGCCAAGTATCGGTACAAAGCCTTAGGATGGACCCCCATGCCGGGTATTTACCTATCCAGCAGGGGGCTTACTTGCCCAAAAGGCCCAAAAGACGGGCCCATGAAAACTTTTGGGCTCTGCTGGGGCTGTCATCCATGCTTAACAAGCAACGCCATCCTTATCAAGGTGTATGCACGTAAAGGGGCAGATGCAGGGCCGGCCAGCCTGGGGTTGAGTCCCACTTGTCTTGCGATAACAGGTAAGCTACAAGTCCGATAAGCTTTTTTAAGCAACAATGCATACAGCAGAAGCTTTTTCGTACTTGTGATTGTTGCATCGAGAAATTGTTTCGGCTCTTGATTTCCTCGCTTCTCTTTGCGACAATAGACATCAGCCGATTTATATTAAAAGACATCCTTTTCCTTGCCATCATCATCGCCAATTCACGGCGCTCCTACTACTAGACGGCCTATTAGTAACTGGCAAAGACTGAGTACAGCTGGCTTGTTTCTTGTCTGTTTATATATTCGTTTAACGGTTCTCGCATACTCCAATCGGCCTATTACCGCACATGGTCTGCGTTGGCTTTGCACGCCGCCACAGAAGCCTCGCTCACATCATCCCTTTGCCATCTAGCCTGTGCATTCCGAGGCCATTTACAGCTTCTTGATCTTGTCTCCCTGTGGCTGAGCCGACTTTATATTGCATACATCTTGTCTTATTCGTCTGTCGCACTCACAGCTTCTATTTTCCGTCGCGCGCTTGAAAGGCCCATACCGCCATTGTTTGCCGCCCACAGCTTGTCTTTTCGTATCCGCGTACATATCTCCCTTCTTTCCCCTTTGAAATCATTCAGCATTATATCTAGCACACCAGAATTGGGACTCACTTGACTACTGGCCCGCTTGCCTTCTTGCTCTCTCAGCCTTGCTTGTTGCAAGTCTCCATCTGCTAAGATGGCCGATTCCAACTCGCGCAACTCACGGCGTGGGAGCCACAACCAAAACCAACACCAACCCAGAACATCTCGAGACCTCTATAACATGGGGAACAACGCCAGCCATGCCAGTATATTTGAAGATGTCGAAATGGCACATGAGGAGGTTAGTTGAAATTGTATCGCTAGAGTGTTGTTTCGCCGCATGTCTTTATTAAAAGCTGTGCGCATAGTCCGGTCAAGAACTAACAATAACCCCTTCGCCCTCATTTAGGTCTTTTCTGGTCCGATTGCCGAGTCTCTACCGTCCAGCGTTTCGGCATTCTCGCACCGCATGAGCCGCGTCCCCTCCAACACCAGCTTCACATATTTCCAGGATGGACAGGTCGATTTCGTTGAGGATTCCGATCACGAAGACTATGGAGAATACCCCGTCGTCGATGATGACGATGACGACGATATCGATGCCGACATCTACGAAGCCCATGTCCGCGAGGATGAGTACACTCTTCCTAATCGCCAGGACAACGACGACGACATATATGAAGACCTTTTCGTTCCAAATGATGACCAAACAGATAGTAATGTCTCATTTGAGGTACACCACAGACCAAGCATCGACTATTCTGCTAGCCGCCGCCGATCTTCCACAATCTCGCGGAGTTCTGTACACGCCCGATTGCTGCGACGCGATAGCACGACGACCAATGGTAGTGTTTTTGGCAGACAGGGCGGCAGTGGGAGACGTGGACAAAAGATCCACATGGCCAACGAGGATCTCACCATCTTCATTGCCGGATTCCGATCTACACGCCTGCGCACAGCAATATACATTGGCCTATGTATCTTGACCGGCGGCCTTGCTTTTCTCTTAATGCGTTGGCTTCCAACATACAAGGTCAAAATAGTCGGCACACCAGCGCCTCTTCGCGAGTGTGACTGGGTTGTGATTGAGAACCAATGGGGTGAAATATCCATTGTTGAAATCAACAAGCGCCACTATGGGAGACAGCTCTCTTCCATTTTTGGCTCCCCTCTACGCAAACATCGAGCCTTGCTGCACGACGACGATCTTGATATAGACCCTATCATAGAGGAACTGCGAGCAGTCAGCTACCGCTATGTTAACTTTTTCTTCCATCCCCTTCGCGACAAGTTTGTATTGTTTTCGGGCTGGAAAGATCCAGAATGGACAGATCTCCAAATTGCTCGCATTGGAATCAGCAGTGAAGAACGTAGCATACGAGAACAAGTATTTGGCCAGAACTTGATCATGATTGAAGTAAAGCCAACAATGCAATTGTTGGTTGATGAGGTATGTCATGGCTGGGAAAGAATATTGAAATACAGAAGCGATGATCAAGCATGTAAACACACAGTTCAGGTTTACACATCCACTAACCTGACACTTCCCCTCTTACACAGGTTCTCCATCCATTTTATGTTTTTCAAATTGCCAGCCTGGTCCTCTGGTCCATGGATGAATACTACTACTACGCATTCGCCATTCTTCTCATGTCAGTCGTCAGCATTGGTCAGACTCTGCGAGAAACAAGAGAAACGATGTTGCGTCTCCGCGCTGTTAGTATTTTCGACTGCGATGTGCGCGTGCTTCGCAATGGCTTCTGGAGATATGTCAATTCGAGCGATCTTGTCCCCGGAGATATATATGAGGTCTGCGATCCCCGACTGAGTCTGATTCCGTGTGATAGCTTGCTGCTGTCTGGCGATTGCATGGTCAATGAAAGCATGTTGACAGGCGAGTCAATTCCTATCACCAAGACACCGGCCACCAATGCTACCTTGCACAATCTGGATCTTTCTGCTGCCTCTGTCTCTAGCGACGTCACTCGGCACTTTCTCTACAATGGCACCAAGATCATCCGTGCCCGCCGCCCCAATGATTCCAAGGATAGCGATGGTTGTTTGGCATTGGTCGTTCGCACTGGCTTTAGCACGACTAAAGGTTCCCTGGTTCGTTCCATGATGTTTCCCAAGCCCTCGGGCTTCAAGTTCTATCGAGATTCTTTTCGCTACATCTCCGTCATGGGTGCTGTTGCTGCGATAGGGTTCTGTGTGTCGTTGGTCAACTTCATACGCCTCAGGATGGATGTCAGCGTCATCATTATCAGGGCTTTGGATTTGATCACTATTGTTGTCCCGCCTGCCCTTCCTGCTACACTCAGTATTGGAACAAACTTCGCTATTTCACGACTGAAAAAGCAGAGCATATTTTGTATCAGCCCACAACGAGTCAATGTTGGAGGCAAGCTAGACATTATGTGTTTTGACAAGACGGGAACACTGACCGAGGACGGTCTTGATGTTCTGGGCGTTCGCCCCGTTTCAAGATTCAACAACAACTTCTGCGATCTTCAGACCACAGCCGAGGATCTCAACTTTAGAAAGCTTGATGCTGAACAGTTCAACATCAACCAGTCCCTCTTGTTCTCCATGGCGACATGCCACACTCTGCGTAACGTGGATGGCGAGATGCTTGGTGACCCCTTGGACTTGAAAATGTTTGAATTTACTCGTTGGAATTTCGAGGAGGGCGAGCAGCGGGTTGGTGAAGACGGAGATGAACAGGCTGGCCTCAAGCCATCTGTTGCCCGTCCACCCCCAGGATTTCATACCGAAAGCCCGAAACGGGTGGAGCTGGGTGTCGTCCGGTCTTTTGAATTTGTTTCACAGCTTCGCCGGTGCAGTGTTGTAGTGAAGCATTTTGGCGAGCAGTCTGGTGACGTGTATGTCAAGGGAGCCCCGGAGTGTATGCGGGATATATGTCGCGCCGACTCTTGTAAGTTCCCCCGTGTTTCCATTGAATCAAGCCCTACTGGACCATTATTAATTTTTCCTTCTTCAAGTCCCAACCAATTATGATGAACTTCTATCGCACTACACTCACATGGGGTATCGAGTGATTGGTTGTGCTACGAAGCATATCAAGAAGTTGTCGTGGCTCAAGACGCAGAAGCTGAAGCGCAACGAGGTCGAATCAAAATTGGAGTTCCTCGGCTTCATAATTTTCGAGAACCGCTTGAAACCTAGTACCAAGGACGTCTTGATTGAACTGCATAAGGCTAATATTGGAACTGTCATGGTCACAGGCGACAACATTTTGACTGCTATCAGCGTAGCTCGCGAATGCACCCTGCTTGATGCGACTGCTCACTGCTTCGTTCCGCGATTTGTTGAAGGCGGAAAAGGTGATCGCGAGGCGGTGCTACAGTGGGAAAGCATCAACAACCCGAAACTCCAATTGGATCCCAAAACTCTCTTGGTGAGCTCCGTTATTCTATCATCCCGTCAAAGATATAGAAGAAGCCAGACTAACGTGTAGTCATCCAGCCGGAATCTATTCCCATTTCGGCCGATATCTCTCTACCTATGGATATTTCAAACTTGCAGAACTACTCCATTGCAGTAAGCGGCGATGCCTTTCGGTGGATTGTTGACTTTGGCTCGCCTGAGGTATTGGAACACATGCTTGTGCGTGGCAAGGTATTTGCGCGCATGTCCCCTGATGAAAAACATGAGCTGGTTGAGAAGCTACAGAGCATAGACTACATGTGCGGCTTCTGCGGTGATGGTGCCAATGACTGCGGAGCTTTGAAGGCTGCAGATGTGGGCATTTCCCTGTCCGAGGCTGAGGCTTCTGTAGCGGCACCTTTTACATCTCGTGTGTTTGAAATTTCGTGCGTGCCAACTGTTATCCGGTAAGTATAGCTGATGCAAAGCTCCCCCCCCCCCTTCTCTCCCTCCTGACCTTTGCTATGCCTGCTAGTTTTCAAGTACTGTACTAACCAACTGTTTTTGTCTTTCTCTCTCCCCTTCATACAGTGAGGGCCGTGCTGCTTTGGTGACAAGCTTCAGCTGTTTCACATACATGAGTCTCTACTCCGCCATTCAGTTCTGTACTGTGAGCTTTTTATATGCCAAAGCCTCGAACTTGGGAGACTTCCAGTTCCTGTACATTGACCTGGCTATGATTCTTCCCATTGCTATCTTTATGGGCTGGGGCGGGCCGTCGCACAAGTTGTGCCGCAAGAAACCGACGTCAAACCTCGTCTCACGCAAAGTCCTAGTTCCTCTCCTCGGGCAGATGGTCATTATTATTGGCTTTCAGGCATTAGTATATATTCTGGTGCGGAAGCAGTCTTGGTACATCCCTCCATTGGTACATCACAAGCGCCCCCATATCAAGAACTCGGAAAACACAGCCTTGTTTCTGATGTCCTGCTTCGAGTATATTTTCATCGGCGTAGTGCTGAATGCTGGCCCGCCGTTCCGGGTCAAAGCTTACAAGAATTGTAAGTCCATGCTTGCTGTGATTTTGTCCCTCTCTCTAGTCAATCCCCAGTACTAACACTTGTTTTATGTAGGGCCATTCCTCACCACCATTGGCATTACTACAATATTTTCAACCTACATGGTGGTCTATCCAGATCACATAATCCGCAAGATAATGGAGTTGACCGAGATGAAGATGGACTTCAAGCTGCTTATTCTCATCCTTGGGCCACTGTTCCTCGCTGTGTCCTGGATGTTTGAAACGTATGTCTTCTTATGGCTTGCGCGACAGCTTGGCTCTTTGAGAACGCTGCTCACGGGCAAGAAAAAGCAGCGTAAGAAGTACAAGGTCATCTTGGAGAAGATGAAGATTTGAAGGTCCTGAAGACTTACAATCTCGCCTGCAGGCGTGGGCCAGATATTCCTATAGAACATAACATTCCACCCCTGAATACAGGCCCCATTCTCAAAGCCAACTAAGAGTAGACAAGTCCTCTCGTCCCCGAAAAAGAAACTTCCCGACTGTGCATTCTCCATCGTATCGTCAATGGCATAGGCCTTGAACGCCACATATCATGGTTCAGTTCCGTTCGGTTTATATATATATATATCGGTTAAGCAATACAAAAACAGTTCCGTGTTAATTATTCAGTCCAACGGTGTGCTTTTGCTGAGGCAACAGCCACGTGGATTGTCTCTTTGTTCTGTACTAGTATCGGGGGGGTATTCTGTAGCCTCATGATCAATTTGGTCGGATATATTGTCGCCGAGTCAAGTGCCAGCTGCATGGTGGCGGCTATGTTTCGTGAGCCATTTAATGGTCCCAAGGGTGCTTCCAGCCCATGAGAACAGCACCTTGGATGAGTGTTAGTAATGACGACGTTGTGCATCTATAGAGTGTTTTGGTTTGGGCTCATCACTTACCATCCTTCTTCGCGCGGTACATCAACTGGAAAGAGGCTCTGATGTTAGTCATGATCATATGTGTGTGTGTTTGAGTGGGTTGAGAGCCGTGCTGGGAATGGACGCACGAAGAACCACATGCTAGCGCCGAGAGCCGTTGCCGTGAAGCGATAGATAGGGGCCACATGGGGTACCGGAGGCTTGTGCCGGGGTGGGAACATGATGGCCGAAGATCAACGAAGAGTTGCTGGACGATAGACGAGGCTGAGACTGCGACGGTGATGGTGACGGTGAGATTGAGTGTTGTTAGCAAAGTATGGTGGGGCGGATCACGAAGCAGTATTTGCTTAGCTAACGTCAAGCGAGCACATGAGTAGGAGAGACAAACATCGGTGCAATATTGAAGTGCTTTTAGGCCAAAGCGGGCCAACAAAATAAACGTCGTTGGATCTTGATTCCGGCCTGGATAGCTTTGGCTTGAAAGCTTCAAGCCATTGTGATGGGGGAAGCCCGGGGACGGCTATTAAATTTGAGGCTATGATTGGTCGCGATAAGATGATAAGAACGTCTGCTATCTGATTGGCTGGACGCCTGCGTGCGGCGACTTGTGGACCAAGAAAGTCACTTTGACTTGGGGGGGGGGGAGGAGCCAAAATTGAGAAGGCCATGCTGTGGCCTGAGAGCTTGCATTGAAACAGGTTTGAAGTTTAATGATTTCTCCTGACCCTTGTCTAGAGAAACTGGCTTTGTGGAATTATTATTTAGCATTTAACACATCATCACTCATCGCCCATCAACCCACCAACGCTAACATTGCACCTCCAGCAACTGCCTCTTTTTTTTTTTGCTCTTTCTGTTGGGTTTCTTCTCCGCGAACTTGAGTAAAGTACTTTGATACCGGGCGCCAAACCGGGTCATGTGACTTTTTTTCAGTCCTATTCGGTATTCGAGATCTGTTTTCTTTTTTGCTATTTGTCTTTGTTCGCTTCCTTTTACTGCAGCCTTGCCTTATTATCTATTTATCATCAGCGAAGCTTTATCAAGGGGGGTGACGACATATATCCTTCCCTCTACCAATTAGCCTCAATCTCGTACCTCTTAGTGTTCTTTTTTTTCTTTTTATTTCTTGCTCTCCTATATTCAAGCGACGATAGTCACTCTCCATCACAATGACGACACAGGCGTTTAATCCCCGCTCGCCCACTATGCGACGTATCTGTAAGTCTTTGTCGTTGCCAAATGAATTCATGAACCCTCTACTAAACCCTTATCTTTTATTCAAGTGCGCGAGGCAAAAGAACTCACCGATTCGCCATCTCCGGACTACACCGCCGCACCACTCGAGTCTGATATCTTTGAGTGGCACTTTACCATGCGCGGCCCACCCAATAGTGTATTTTCTGAGGGAATATATCATGGCCGCATTGTCTTGCCGACACAGTATCCACTCCGGCCACCAAACTTCCGCTTCACTACACCAAGTGGGAGATTTGAAGTCAACCGCGAAATCTGCCTCAGTATCAGCGGATTTCATGAGGAAACTTGGCAGCCGGCATGGGGAATCCGTACTGCTCTTGTTGCGTAGGTTCTTTTGCGTTCTTGTTTTTCTCTTCTCTGCCTGATACCACTAAATAGTGCTAACTTATTCCCGGTTATAGTTTGCGAAGTTTCATGGAAACAAGCGCCGACGGTCAGGTTGGAGGTCTTGACGCCTCAGACACTGTCAAAAGGTCTATGGCAGCGGCGTCTCCTTCCTTTCGCTGCCCCACGTGTCGCAAAACAAACGCCGAAATACTCAGTGAAAGCGAAGCTGCTGCCGCTAAACATACAGGATGCTCTGCACCTGTCGAAGTTCCCTCCGAGTTGAAGCTGGCCTTCAAAGATGAACTGGCAGGAGGGAAACAGCCGGCGTCGGAAAGGGAAAAAGAAGAAGTGGATGAGGAGGCTCGATTGGCCGAAGGGTTCGTGCAAACAACAGCATCAACAATGGACAACACACCAGCCCAGCCCCAAGTTCCAGCTCAGACCCAAGCTAAACATATCCCCACGCACTCCCTGGCTCCTAACCATGCCTACGAAAACCAAGGCAATCCGGCCTTTGTAAACCAAGTACAGCAACATCTGCAGCAGCATCTTCAACAACACCTCCAGCATCTTCAACACCAACACCAACATCAGCTTCACCAACCCAACCATCCAAATACAGCCCAGCAACAATGGAATGCGACACCGCACGATCAGTCGCATTTTGGTGCGCAGATGCAGGTCCAGCCACAGGCACAAGCATTTCCACCAGGCGCTCAAGCGATGCATCCATACTTGGCTAACGGCGAGGATATTCCCAAATGGATTGATTTGGCCATTGCTGGACTGGTATGCTTACTGGCCACGCTGCTGCTGAAATGGGGATACCTTGACGGACTGTTGATAATGATGTAGATGCAAATACGGGATTTCGGGAGTTCCGAGTTGCTCTATTAACATGCCTTGCATTGTCGCCGAACTTTACTGTCTATCAGGACTATCTTTCCGATTGGGCTATGTGTAAACAGCCAATCTTTCTTTTTATTCAACTTTCTAATTCGTTTTTATAATTCGACCGAAACTATGTCGCATTCAAGTACACGAAGACTCGCCAAAGAGGGCTGAGACGTGGACGATAATGGCGCGGTAGGAAGACGTCGGGGGGTCGAACAAACACGGCTTTCTTTGCTCTTCTTGAAGTTGCGATCGTCAAAGTAATAGTCGGCCCACGATGAATAAATGTCGTCGTCAGAGTCGTCTTGCGCATTTCTTTCTCCTGTCTGCTCAGCATCTAGTGCCCTGCCAGATGACCTGGAAGGAGGCCGAGACTGATGTGACTGAACGACATTTATTTGCGGAATATTCAACACCCGCATATCTGCATCTATCAAAACATCCACCTCCGCCATGGATATCCCGATTCCGTCTTGTTTTGTCACACCCGTTTCCGTTATTGGCAGCATATCGTCATCCGGCCTTGTTCCAACAGTCTGTGCACTTTCAAATGGCTGCACAGCTACAAAGCTGAACGGAAAAGGCACAGGCTCGGATAACTCAACAGGTTTGGGTGCCCCCACAACAGCCGTAGCGGTCAATAGAGGCTCCTTGATATTTGCAGACTGCAAAGCCGGCATAGGCGGGTGGCTAGTACACAGCTTGGGCTGCACGATTCCACTACGCTTGTGATGTGTCCCGAGAATACGGTGGGTCTGGCGTAATGGGGTTGAGATGTAAGTTGATGCCATAGGGCTCGGTGGACTCATTGGCGTTTGTGTTGGAGAGGATTCCGAATTCGCATTCCCCATGTCGAGTACAACTTGGTTTGGTGTGGATTTAAGCTCACTCGTTGTTGGATTTGATGTTTTCACTACTGTCAAAGGCTTGATCGCTGCTGATAGGGCCACGGATGGGAAACGCTTCTCATCAGCTGGCCCTCCTTCCACTTCTGTGCCAGTAGCACTGTTGCTTGGTGCCTTGTCGAGCGAGGCTTGTACATTAACCAACAGCGGACTTGGTGATAGAACCGAGTGACCATCATCCTGCAGACCACCGACTAAGCATCTTCCGCTGCGGGCCTGCCCGTGATTGGACAAGGGTGATGGCAGAACCTGAACCACGCGGACGGTATGCGGAGAACTTATACGTCGAGAAACAGTGCGTGCTTGCCCAATCTCAGCGAGCTCGCTGGTGTCATTGGTGGCGCGAGAGGACATGCTCTGGATACTAGTTGGTGAACTGAGAGCTGACGAGGAGGCAGAATCGGGCTCCGTGCCCAACTCACCCTCTCGCAGGTTTTCCGTGTCGGCAGACGAAAAGCTCTGCAATCTCTGAAGTCGGTCCACGGAAAAGATGGACGACTTTTTCATAGAGTCCGAGGATGAAAAGCTTGGCCTCATGGGCCTGGGCGAGGCTGACCCGTCACTTGTAGCCTCGTATGGCACAGGATGCTCATTGAATAGATAAACACATTCACCTGGCCCGTTCGACCCGTTCGACCGATGTGACAGGGGAGAGGCCAGAGTTGCGACAGAGCTTTCCGAATCTCGGTCCCTCGACATGTGCAAAAACGGTGCCGTTGTTGGGCTTTGGGCTACGGATGGGATCAGCGTCCGGATGCGAGAAAGCCACGCGGGCTTGCGAGACGTGATGGTGGGCGGATGATGGTGATGGCCTTTGTGTGTACTGGAGTTGAAGCTAGCCATTGTTGCGATGAAGAACCGATGGGCTTGTTATCAGACAAGAGGGGCGTCTGCCGACTTGTGTGTATATGTTGATATGAAAGAAATGATATGATATGTATGTAAATGGAGCAAGACTTGGAACAAAGACGAGAAGAAGGCTGCACGGAAGACCCTACAGCATGAACGGCAAGAGAAGCACACTTAACTCTGTTCCTGCATTGATCTCGGCCGTCTCCCTTGACATTTTGCCTCCCTTAGGCTCAAGTATATAACAAGGAGCAAACGAACCAGGAATTGGATTTGACGTTACTGGTGATGAACTTTGGGCGCAGAGGGATCTTGGGCTGTTTCCCGGACTTCCCTTGATTTCTGTGAAGCAAGATAATTAGCACCAAGGGATATATACATGGTCATATATATCATGGTGCATCCCTTTAGCGATCAGCTAAGCGGAAAACTTGCGGCGTATTTGAAGTTAAACCTGAAGTATCACGAGTCAAGGGGCAGAAACATCCCCGCGCCGACAGCATTTCTCCTGATCTGCTGTTTAAAGCGAGGGAATCTATTGATTATTTGCATGGACGAAAAAAAAAAAAAACTGCCATGCTTCAGAGTTGTTGAGATGAACTCGAAACTAACTAAGCATCAGATGAAGGATAGTTCCAGTTGCAGCTACAGACACGCCGCTGGCATTGCAATGGTGGTAGTGGTGGTGGTAGTGGTGGTGGTGGTGGTGGTGTTGTTGTTGTTTCATTAGTGCAAGTACCGAACGAAGGGCGTTAAATACATTCAAATGCACATCATAAAAGTCCAAAGACAGGCATCGATGACATGCACAAATCACAAATTGAAATACTTACTCGGCCCTTCGCTTCCCTAGCCAGCCTTTCCATCTTAGAGCTCCACCGTCACTGTCATGTGATTGCTGAGCACCAGAAGCGTGGGCGGCAGGCCTCTGCAGAGCTCTTCGACATCCTGCAGATATCCCAAGCTGGCTTCTTCACTTCCACTTGTGCCTTCCACGGGAATCGGAAGTGTCGAAAGTAGCACTGCTGCCTCGGGATTGCTATGCTTGGCCATCAGTTCGTTGAGGATCAAGTGTTGGGCACGGCTAGGCAGGTCGTTAAAGGATAGCTTCATGTGCTGTGTTGAGTATGCAGAGCCAGATAGACTACTTGCAGAAAACCGGCACGGATCAAGCTTGCTAGAGCTTTTCACAGTTGTAGCCTCAGGATAGCTTGCCATTTCTTTGGGCGGAGACACGACACAGGATGCCGGTGTCGCTGCAATGCAGTCTCTCTGCTTTTTCTTTTTCGGGGGCAGATATCGATTGTGCTTGGCAGGGTGGCCTGAGAGGGGTCCCATACTGGTAGGAGATGTGGCTTCGGCAAACATTATGGTCCGACCCATATTGCTCTCGGCATCAACGTTTGTCAGAGTTTCGGGCATGGGCTTGCTCGTGAAACGGACCGTAGACTTCTGGCGAGGAAAAACGGGGCGTGATTTCAGTTTCGGCTTCTGTTGCGTGGCCACGGCTTTAAACGGCGAAAAGGATCCATAGCATCGAGGGGTAGCCGGGCTCTGAGTTTCCTGGTACTGCTGCATGTAACTGCATCGCGGGAAGACTTTCGGGTGCAGAAGCTGCCGCGAGCCTGGCCTACTACTGAAATCAGGTTGTACACTGGACTTTGGCAAAGTATGAAGTAGTGGGCGATAAATATCTTCTCCCGGGACTCTGTCACCGTCAATAGCCCTGTCATCATCATCACTAGTGAGATATTCGATGGCCTCATCACCACTCGAATCATCACCATAACTTGCTTCGGAGTACGTGCTATCGTCGTTGTCGAACACCTCACTTGTGAGATGATTGGTATGGATTCCGACTGCCACGCCCAAGCGTGTTAGCTGAGAGACAGTTGGCTTTGCTAGTAGGTCGGTGATGCTATGTCTGCGGGGTTGTTCAACAGCAGCAGCCTTGGTTTGTGGCGAAATGGCAAATAAACTGCCCCGGCGACAGGAAGTAGAAGTTCCAAAGGCACATTCCTGTGGCAGCGAATGAACACGGAGGTGTCGCAGATTGCGATACATCAGTAACTCCTGCCACCACGCATCCTCTCGCAGGGAATTGTGAACCCTTTGCTTCACTGCAGCATCATTTGAGACACCATTGACTACTAGATTGTAGGTACTTAGGCTTCCATTAGCCAGCCAGAACACGCGGATCTCGGCGTCAATACGCAGCTTTTCCAGCAAAGCTTGCACTCGGATCTGTTCTTTGTCGACTTCATTCTCATACTCGACAAACACCATAACTCGGAGTTTGTAAGTAGCTTTCCAGTTTGGAACAGACCACAGAATGTAGCCCAATTGAAGAATAAGCGTATCTAGAAGCTGTTAGTGTTTTCCTATTTGCTTGTTTGTTTCTGTCTCCCTTGAGGGAGGCTTCGACATGCAAGAAATAGACAGGCCACAAACTCACAAGTGTCAAAGTTGGTAGTGTGGATAGACCGCCCATGAGAGGTAACATCAGCAGAAATCTGGATTGGCCACAAGTCAATGTATTTTTTACTTTTGCAGTTGGCACCTGGTTGTGGGATTTCCAGGCCTCCAAAGCCCTTGCCCACAGCAACGTTTATCTTGTAGTGCAAAGCCAGATCCTCAAGAATGGTCATGTACTCAGTTGCTTTCATAGAGCCCTCGGCACGCAGATGATCAGTCGGAAGATCCTGATGACCGCCCCCCAGGAGCCCGTACATGGGACTTGAATGCAGGGACGCAGATTCGCAGTTTGGCGTTGGTGTACTTGATGGATCTTTCGGCATATCAGTGACATCTGGAATGGTTCTCAAAATCGCAGAATGAGCTATGGAATCATCACCCACAAGCTTAGGTTTACCTGTATTGTAAAACCCAAGGATGGCAATGTTCGGCTTCATACCACCAAGACCGGCAGACAGAATGAGATTCCGCACCCCCCACGTAAGGGATGGAGATATGGTGAGCTGTACGAATGCCTTGAGTCTTGAGAACTGGGAAACATACTTTGTCCACGCCATCTGCTGCAGCTTGGCTTCATGTATCCCGGAATCAAAATTCTGCGTTACAATGACATGGCCAAGGATATAAAGTGACCCCTTTTTCAAGGAGTTGCAAAACTGGATAAGCGGTTCCTGGGACCTTGGGTTGTTCACCAGAAGAATGATGTGCGGTCGCCAAAACTTGATGTGCTCCGGTTGTAAACGGAGCAGATACTTGCGCACCTGGTGATATATCAGATTCTGAGACACATCACCCCAACGCTTGGGGGGTGACATGTAGTGCAAAAGAGAGAACAAGAGCACAAGCAGAAGAACTGCAACTGAAGCGTATGCCTCATTGATGAAGAACATGGTGAAGCCAGAGCACACAGCGCCAGCAGCCGCAGTTTGCCAACTGAAGAATTTGAAGCCTGGCCTAAAATTGGGAGCCGAGCCAATCTTTAGCAGGAAGCATGCCAGATTCATGATCAGGAAGGTCATGTGATAGCCCATAGAAATCAAGGTAGCGATTTGATTCAAGTCTGCAAGTAATGCCAGCTGGGCGAGCAAATACGTGATGAGGAAAAGAGCGGGATCGTCGTCTCTTTTGGTGAACTTTGCAAATACTGGCTCCATGCCGGGCAAGAGCTTGTCGCGGGCCAGAGCGCGCAGCAGATTCGCGGCAGCCAACAGACCCATCAGGGCTGAAAAAAGAGTCACAACACACTCACCGGCGATTATCACCTTGGCAGAGATGTTGGTGAGCATAATGACGTTGAAGTTTCCCATGAGAGATTCATGGGTGATGCTTGATGCCATCGCAATACTCACGACCAAGTAGCACACAAATGTTGAGAACATGGCCCAAAGAGTACCCTTGGGGATGGAGTGGCTCGGGTTCCGAAGATAGCCGGACATTGAGGCACCGGCAAAGATGCCCGATGTCGCGGGAAAGAGAATGCCAAAGAGCTCCCGAAAAGTTTCCAGGCCGTTGTAGTGACCATTGCCAAAGTGAGGAAGCAGATTTGTAGACAGTGTTGACAGCCTGACGCCCGTAAACTCCACGCCCAGCTCACGGTCCTCAAACGGGGTCTTGAAAATTGCGGAGAGCGGGATACTTGTGACCGAAATAAGTAGAATCAGTAGCAGCACATTATTGGCCTTGGTAAAGGTAGAGCTTCCAGCCAGACATATGGCAGTGCAGAAGAGAAGAGCAATGGTTTCAAGGGCGTAGTTAATCCAGTATCCGTCAGGAAGGGAGTCTTGGAAGTTTAGTCTTATGCAGTCCAGTAGGCCAACGATGTTCAAAGAGGTATTAAGAACCTGTGAAACGAAAAAGAGCAAGCCAAGAGACCCGCCAAACTCGGGGCCCAGGGACCGTGAAATGAGATAGTACGCGCCACCGCCCTTGACTTCGCCGTTGGAAGCAATAGCAGACAGAGACAATGCGGTGAGAAGATTCATAGAGTATGCAATAAAGAGAAGACCTAGAAAAAAGGGGGAGAAAGTGGGAGTGTTAGCTGGGTGGAAGGGAGGATGGAAGGAGAGACAACAGGGCGTGACGCCGATGCAAAGCACACGCACACGCACACGCACAAACGGCTATCGTCAACTTACCGACAATTCCCAGCAACCCAATCTGGCCGACAATCATACCAAAGCGCAGAAACATCAGGATGCTAAGGATGTTTAAGCACACAGGAATGAAAACTCCCGAGGTGACGTCAAGTTTCTCAGCAGCCGGCCTCTTGGCCGGAGGAGGGTTGCAATCTCCACCATCATCACCACCGCCGTGATGGGAAGAACTTCCAAATAGTTTTCGGCGTCGCCGCATGTTCAAATACCGTCTTTTTCAGGACAAATCGAGAGCTTCATGGGAGTTCGCGCAGACAGCAGAAAGCCGGGAAACGTGGCTTTATCGAGAGATGGGAAAAGAGCGAAAGCTAACACGTTGAATGAATGGCACAATAAAAGCAGATAAGCCCAAGCAAGTAATTGCATACAAAAGAAAAGAAAAAGTAACGACGATGACAACAGCGGATGGTAGGGGGAAAAAAAGACGCAAATTTATACCCCAAAATCAAAGCTGGGGACGGACGAAAATGAAAATGTGCTCGGGAGCGGGAAAAAAAGGAAGATGGAAATATTTCGGCCTAAAAAAAAAACAAAGATCAAGCAAAGACATGTGTCGCCTTTAACCTTGTTCACAAGTTGGCAACTACCAGGACGGGCATGTGACAGCAGATTTCTGATTTGCGATGGTGTTGAGCACAGATGGCAAACCCTAATCGAGTTACCGTATTGGATCGGGTCTGTGTAGTACAAAGCCCGGCTAAGCCAGCCAACCAGAGCCCGTCATTTTAATGATTTGATCTTTTGGGAGGCAGGACTTTTTTCGACAACTAATGGTCTATGAGGTACGGAAGAAAAATAAAAATGAAAAAGAATCTCCCGCCCGGGACCTATGCTGCGCTGCGCTGGAGAAATTTCCCTATTAAACCAAGTACATGCCATCTGTGGTGTGTTGCGTGGTGTCTGTCTCAAACCCCTGATGTCCTACCGCGACTCCTCACCGCTCCCGTCATCTGCCACGCGAGCACGCTTGTTTTGTCTTTTGTCCTCCCCAGGCTGTAGGCCATAGCCTCGTTTGGGCGGTCCGGCAGCAGCAGAAGCAGCGTCCTTGTCAACCCCTGAGAGGAACTGGTCGACATTAAACGGATCCTGGGCGTCCTTTTCAAATTGCACCGGTCCTGTACGTGCCTGCATAGGGTTGTTAGTAGACTGCAAGTTGATATACACCACATAGCGTGAATGGGGTCGCAATTGGAAGAAAAAAAAGAAAAAGAGAGCTTACCTCTTGCTCGTCAGCGCCTTTGAACTTGCCGCGACCAAGGGCTTCTCCAAACCGACTACTCTTTTGAATACGATCCATCTCTCGATCAGCGGCCTCAACGTCGTCATCATCTACATTGGCGCGGGGTCTGTATATGCTGCTTATGGCATCCTGGGCGGCAAACAGCGGCTTGTCATACGGGTTGTCCTCGTTGATGCCAGCGGCGAATCCACCAGTCTGGTTGAAGAGTCGTGAGTCGTACATGCCTTCTTTGCTTTGTGTTGGCTTCGCTAGACCAAGAGCCACCTTTTCTGAAATGTCGCGGTTTTGCTCACGCAGCATGACCTGTGCGCGTCTCTCGGTTCCCATGCGAGACTGCCGCAGTTTTCGTTCATCCTCGCGGCGCTTCTGTTCGCGTGCGCGTTCGCGCTGCCGAATCTGGGCATCCTCAGAGTCAGAACCAGAGGCAGAGCGTGACCTAGATCTTGCCCGCGACCGCGACCGAGATCGAGATCGAGAAGGAGAGCGCGAGTAGTCGCTCTCACTGTAGCTATTTGATCGTGAACGTCCCCGGTCATCTTCATAGCTGCGACTGCGGCGCCTCGAGGAAGAACCAGCGGCTGCGGCAGCTGCCTCTTCGCGGGCCTTGGCTGCCAATGCGCGAAGATGCTCTTCCTTTTGTTCTTTTTCCTTCTCAGCCAGCCTCTGCTGCATAGAGGCGCGCTGTCTAACTTCCTCTCGGGCGTGACGATCAGCCATAAACAGGGCCTCTGATAGACGCGCAAACTTGTCATTGATTCCCGTGTCTTTCAGGCCACGGCCATCAGCAGCGAGTCGCTTGTCGAGAGGCACAGTAAAACCCTTGGGATTCTTCCAATTGGACACAACAGGAGGTATTCTCCAAGCCTCTTGGTCCTCGGCTGTTAGTTTGCGCGGCGGAGAGTGCATCACAGGGGGCGGTGGGCTAGGGGGGCCGCGAGGTATCTTTTTGTGCTTGAACTTGGCAGGCTCCATAGGATCTTGTTGACGCTCAACAATCTTCATGATGCGCTCTTTCTTCTTGCTGCCATCACCCATCTGGTCCGCAGGCGTATATCTGACAAACGTCGCATCTTTGCGAGGGCCAGCATTGACATTCTTAGGCTTCTGGGCCGATACAGCGCCACTAATAAGCGATGCAAGCGCGTTTCGCGTGCGTTCAGTAGTGGCGACAACATCCTCTTTGCTTGGTCTTTCAAGACTAATCTCACCAGCGTTTGCTTGCTGGCGAAGGGGAATCAGGTCCTTGAAGGAAGCTTGAACAATGCGACTACTAGAATGGCCCTGTCGAGCAATAGCATCGTATTTGACCTTTCCCTGCCCATCGACCTGGATAGCCAGAGCGTTGCTCTTGGTTGCTGATTTCTTGCCCATGTTGAGGGGGTATTGGGCGATCGGGATTTCGGGAAACGCGCCGCCATCGCCGAAGTCTTCTTGGGATCGAGGTCTCCATCCGTTGCGTTGGCCGTAGGGAGGCGGGCCGACTCTCTGCCAAAATAAACATGTCAGTTCAGCAATAGTAGCGAGACGAGAAAAAAAACGCTGCGAGTGGAGGGCTTGTCGCATCTGGGTATTTTTTTATTTTGTCGCGAAAATATCGTCATACCTTGAGCACTATCTGCGACTTGTCAATCTGTCCAGGGCCTACAATGCGAGGCCCTTTTTGCTTTGCATGAGCAGGAAGCTCTTCATCTTCACCGGTGTATTTCGGCTTGGGAAGTGCGGCAGCCAGGGAGAACGCCATATTGAAAAGCCTGAAGTTGATGCTGAAATGGCGAAAGGTGATGGTGATGGGTCAAAAGGAAAGTTGCCGCGAATGGTGTGTGTCGCGCGACAAGTTGACAACGCCAAATGGGAATTTAGGTTAGAATAAAATCAGAAATCCTGATGCAAGGCTGTGGCAGAATTCTCACCGCCTTCCCAAAGCGGTGGGCCATGTGGGATAGCGGCGAAAGCCTGCTTGTCTACACTTCACGGGCAAAAGGCCTCTTAATAGCATATTTCAACGTAGTCGAATGTCGGTACGATGGCATATCACAAATACGCACATGTCTCATTTCTTAGAATCAGGCGATTATCTCCTGTTATCAAAACTCGTACCATCTCAAGGTTTGGATTATTACTACTACATTGTTGGTTCTTCACTCCCATCACCACCGAAAAGAACTCGACTCTGTGCTCTTTCTACTGCAACTTTGATCAAGAGACACGCCAGGCGCCCCATTAAGAAGTGATCCATTGGATAGCGGTCTGTAATATCTCGGAATCCTGTCCTCCGCTGCATCGACCATGTCTGTTCAACATTTACACATAACCCTTACGAGCACCCTGATGCACAGAAGATAGTCAGAAACATGATTTAATGTCGATTGGAGTAGCAGAGACATGGTAACAATCGCACGTACCTGGAAGAAGAATCTGACGATAAACACCTGCAGCGCTCCCATGCAGACAATCAAAGCGCACTGGATTAAGCTGAAGTTGATGATGCGGCCCTCGGTGCTGTGGACAGTGCTGAAGTTACGGTTTTCGCGAGTACGGAAGTACTTTTGATTGCGGGTAATGGTAGATAGCTGGCCAGAAATCTTGTAGATAGACTCCTCCAGCACGCTGGTCTGCTCGGGCGAAGTGCCCTTCTTTGAGGGCAGCTGAGCGCGACTCTCGTTTTCAACGGCGATTTCGAAATCAACCAATTTGTCAGCGAACGTGCTCATGCCATTGTTGAAGCAGAACTCGTACTCGCCAAGGAGATTGGCTGTGAAGACGAAGTCGCCCTGGCGCTCTTTTTCTCCGCTCATTACAAGGCGGCTGGCGGGGTTCTTGACCTGGTAATCGATGTCGAAAGAGCCTCCGGATTGTACCTGTAAAGCCACAGTACCAAGGTTAGCAACTTACTTTGAATCAAGACGTCTCCAGAACTACTAACAGCGAAGTAAAAGGCAATCTTTTCACCCTGCTTGGTGGCCCGCGTGTAGAAACAGGCTTTTTCGTTCGCATTGAGCATGTAGCTCAGAGCGGTCGCAGAGACATTGGAAACGAAAAAGGCCAGAAGGCCGGCAAGGAACAACGGTATCCGCATGGCGGCAGATGAGAAGGATATATATGTATATGCTTCCGATAGAGTCAAGCGACAAGTCGAGGCGAAAGAAGCAGGAATGGAGAAAAATAAGTAGAAGACAATGGACAAAACATCACCAAGCAGGAGTTCAAGATTGAGCTTGCTTCCTCGTTTAATTCATCGTTGACAATTTAGGACAAGCTGTCGCGAATGAACTCCTGTTTCTGGCAGCTGGCGAATAGGGAGCAGTTTGCTGAGTGCAGCTGTCAGCCCAGCCAGCCAAGCTAGCCTAGCCCACAGTCTAAGATCCACCGTACATACTGCTAAGATAACGGCCATAAGTGCTTATCTCCCGTGACAGACCTTCTCAAGGCTCAAGCTCGAAGCTTCAACTGAAATTTGTGGGGACGATCTGTTGCTGTGTCTAATGGAAAGAAGCTCGCTCCTTCTGCTCGGGTGATGTAGTAAACCTCAAGATTGCTATCTAGCTACTGGAGGCGCAATTTCTGCTTCGTAATCATCATATTTCTCATCATCAGCTTGCGGCATCTTCATTTCGGGCCATCATCTTTCTCTTCTCAGAGCACGCAACAAATTCTTGCTCAATCTCAGGTTGAGCTGCTACTCCATATTCTTCACTCGATTGCAACTACAGAATTAATGAAATCGGGGCTCCACACTTAGAGCTTTGAAGCTCCTCGATTAAAGCTTTGATTGTAACCAAACGCGTGATACGCACAGCATAACATCTCAGACTTGTCGGCATCAGCTGCCATTGTCTCTCGAAAATGCCGACGCAGTCCAACATCGCAGCAGTTACATCTACTGCGCTTCGTCTCTGCTCATACATCTACTTTCGTTGGGTGAGCCCTCCTCGTGCATATCTACTTTGTCATCGCACTGCAACTTTGCTTGCCTGCCTTGGCTCATTGTGACAAAATCGACTCATGCATCGTTGGCTAACTCGCTCTCATATAGGTTCCCGGCCCAGTAAGCATTAGAGCTACGTCCAGTGCACAACACAATATGACCATAATAAACTGACCCTCTCAATCTCTCATAGGCGGCATTTCCTCCTACACTCCTAACGCTCTTCGCCATATATACTCCCGCGGCAATATCGACATATTTCTCTGATTCCGAGTATGATCAAGTCAACAATGAGTTAGGCGTTACCATGGTAGAGGCGACATTAGAGCCACAACAATCCACAAAAGACGCCGCTGAGTTATATGACCAACTTGAGGGAGAGCCTGTCAAAATTACCCAAGTCACAGAAACTGTCACCCTCAGAAAAAAGCCCAGCCGGCCTTTTACCACCCTGCTCACTGGCGCGCCGCGAAAATCCAACGGCTTTGCATCGCTGCTTTCTTTTTTAGTGAATCTAGCCCTCATCTTGGGCATTATTGACTTCACTTTCACGGCACATCATTTTTGGCCTAGCCACGATCTCTCCTTTGTGCGTGTTGGCTATGTTTCACCTACTGAAGCACGGTTTCTCATTCGTGAGCCCGACCAGTCCAAGATGCCCGTTGCCATTGAAATTCGCATCAAAGACCCCCAGGCCCCGTTTGATAGCAACCAGTGGCAGGTTGCTGGAGGTGCACGCTGGACTGCAAACGAGACTGATTTCACTGCTACCCTGAATGTCGCCTTGCCTCATGCACAGCAGCATATTTACCAATGGCGCACTTCCAACAATCATAGTGGCGAGTTCATGGCACCCCCTCAGCCAGGTGCGGTTTCGCGCTACAACAACGGAAAGTTTACTTTTCTGTCTACATCTTGCATTATTCCACGGTTCCCATACAACCCCCTGAATCACCCGCTTAGCATTCCAGGCTTAAGGTCACTGGCCAATGTGCTCCCGACACTCCAGGCCCAGTTCATGCTCTTCCTAGGCGATTTCATCTATATCGATGTTCCTCTTGTCTTTGGCAAGACTCGCGAAGACTATCGCCGCAAGTACCGTCAAGTCTATGCGTCTCCTGAGTGGCCGACTGTTGGCCAAAATCTTAGTTGGATTCATACGCTGGACGACCATGAAATATCCAACAACTGGTCTGCCAATACAACTGGAGTCTATACCGATGCTATGAATACCTTCCAGAGTTACCACGCTACCCCGAATCCTCCTGCCGCCCGTATGGCTGGGTCTAGCGCTTCTCGTGCTGGGGCTACCTATTTCGAGTTCACCCAGGGACCAATTAGCGTGTTTATGCTCGACACTAGAACCTATCGTTCCGACAACCTTGAACTAAATGCTACCGACCCTAAGAAGACCATGCTTGGCAAAGAACAACTGGCTGATCTTCTTTACTGGCTGAACCGTCCAGAGCCCAAGGGAGTGACGTGGAAAGTGATTGCCTCCTCCGTGCCGTTTACGAAAAACTTTCCTGTTGACGGGATTGACACTTGGGGCGGCTTTTTGGCCGAGCGCAAAGTGATTCTGGAGGCCATATGGGACTCACATCTTCATGGCATCGGTGTCATTATATTATCTGGCGATCGCCATGAGTTTGCCGTGACTCGCTTTCCTCCCCCAGTTGGGAGTAGGTGGCCTCAGAGCTCTGCGCCCTATGAGTTTTCAGTTAGTCCCCTCAACCAGTTTTCTTCGCCCGTACCGACTTATCGCCAGACCGACAATGAGGACGAGGTTGTTCATTACATGCACCTAGGTCTTTCTAAATTCGGGGCTATCACCATCGAAAACTTTGGCAACGAAGGCCAGAGTAGTCTTTTTTATCAGATGTACTTGAATGGTAAGCCAACCTGGAATATTACGTTGATCTCGCCCAGAACTGTGTATGAGACGGAAAAGAAGACTACAAGGGCAAATGGCGGTGGTTCTATTTGGAATCGCATTTTCAACTAGAAAGTTCCTTTTGTAGTACCTAGGGCGTTGTCGTCCTTCATTTTCTACGCCATATTTTCTAAGCTAGATTTCATCTCACGGGGACATCACATATATATTTATTCTGCATCTTAACTTTTTACACATGCATAATCGCAAACCGTGAGCTATGCTTAGTAGCCGCCAATAGTAGCGCAATACGTTTTGTCAAAGCGAAGGAGCGAGAAGTGATTGATAGATATGATTGATGGTTGATGTATTGATGATTGATTGATTGTATCAGTTAGTTGGTTGTTCATGTTGTTGTCACTAGAGAGATCTTGCCCTATTGTATGTTGTGGTCCAAGACCCTAGATATCCACGCAGTAGCCCCCACTATACTCCAGATTAGCCATCACAGTCCTGGACTTCAACACGTACCCATTATATCTTTGTACCGTGCTGCAAAACTACGTAGCAAGTACCCTTATGACAACCTTTCCACGCCGCTGACATCGATAATCCGAGCTCTGATACAGGGCATTATGAGGCACAGATCTGCACATTTTACTTCCATAGTGTGGATAAGAGAATTGGCATCGCTGTCTTCGACATCACACGTGCCATCAGCCTGTGATACTCGCATAGAGCTTAAGTCTCCAACATTCGAGCAAGATTCCTCATTCTTGCTCTCGACTATAGTGTAAAGCTTGTAAGAATAATTGCGAGGCTCCTGATGGCATGTTTTGGAATCAGCATCATCGTTTTCAAGCTCAGCAAAAACCACTGGATTGCTGCTCAGTGGGCCATTAGCAGGGACGTCACGACGGGAGCCCTGAGTCGAGTCGGGGGAGGCTTTGGTCACTTCTGTTTCACCGCCACAAGAGCTTGGGAGCTTTGGAAGACATATTCCTATGTTCTGCTGGCGGATTCTGTCAGGGGAAGTAGAGGACTCACGAGTGAGTTTCTTCTTAGCAAAGAGAAGATTCAGGCAGTTGTTGGTATGATTTCTAGCAAATATGTTCTTCATAGCGCAACAGAGAAAACCTGACGAGTAGATCTAGAGTAATAATTGACGGGACTTTCGATCGGAGATATCCCGTTGATATTTGTCAATTTCAGGTGAATACAAAGTAGAAATGAAGATTCGACCAGTACGGACAATAAATTTTAGGTTGATAGGTGTGAGGTGTAGGTAAAAGCGCAACAAAGTAAATCAAGGATATCGATCATCTAGTTGAATGTAGAGTGTAGCAGGCTTCCTCTTTTATACTTTATGTAACCATTGTTCTATAGTCAAAGATGATACGAGTCAAGGCTTGAAACAAAGAGTAATTAAATCTAGTTTCTTTGTCTAGTCGTCAAAGGTAGGATAACAAAGACAACGATATTAGACAAAGAACCACTTTCCAATGCCTTTGAGAGAGATACAAGTCATAAAGGCCTAGAGTACTAGGGAAATCGTAGGATCAAGGAACAAAGAGATGTTCAACAAAGATACAAGTACATATGCTATTCTTTGTAGCATAAAGCACGTTTTAATATGAGTGACCAAGCACTAAAATGCATGTAAAAGTGGACAAAGGGGTAGGAGATTACAACCAGTGCAGTGAGTGAAAGATTATGTAGTCATAGAAACAAAGAAATTCAGCTGCTCAATGAAAATATTCAAGACTGTAACGAGTACAGGAAGTGTGCGGTTGTATACTGGAAGAGTATGATTGGTCTAGGAAGTGCTAGAGGTTGGTTCCACAAAAGAACAAGAACCAAGGCGTAGGGTTGCCAAGGGTTGAACACAAGTCGTATCATCGCTCTTGATGGTTTGATGCAGGAAGCGGTATTTAATTTTGGCGATTACCGTTAGAGTTCAGACGAGATCCATCGTCTTTGAATTCTACATCACGGACTACATTCAACTCTGTTCCGCTGCTGTCAGATTTCTCCTTGTCTTTGTCTCTTTTCTTTTTGGTTCTTCCTCATCACAAAGCCCTGCTTCTCAGTCATCATGAATTTAACAGCAATGCTCCTCAGACGGATATCCCGTGTATCCCGCCTCACTCCTGCTTGCAGCTCCATCACCGCACCGCTTCAACCCCCTACTAGGCTTGCGGCTTTGCCTGTCATTAAGCGTGTCTACAGCAGCTCCGTAGGCAACGAAAGCAGAACTGAGCTTCCGGGCGACCCCAAGTCAGTGCGAGTGCGGGCCATCCCAGGATCGATTGTGGTTGAGGACGGGATAGATCAGGGCGCTGTTAAGCGCCAGAGCCTGTAAGTGCGGGTTATTTTCCATGTTCTATATTCCAACCATATTCTACATACATTCTGTCCGGTGAACTAGACAAGCTAACATCTGAGTAGACCTAACTTCTGGCTGCGGTAAGCCTCACTGGCCTCCTTTACACGTCTAGACAATTTTCTTTTTCACTTCTTTCAAAATATGCTCCTGCAATGTTCCGCTAACTTGTCTTCTAGTGATAACTGCCGGTGCACTCAATGCGTGAACCCTTCGACAAGCCAGCGGAACTTTAACACCTTTGATGTGCGTCTCTTACCACACATGGCATCTATAAACCATGTTTCCTCGTAAGCAGCTGCTAATACTTTGGTACTTGGCCAGATTCCCAGAGATGTGGCCCCAGCTAAACTTGAAAACACCCCAAAGGGCCTTGCCATTACATGTAAGTGTTTCTAGTTGTGGCACGAATATATCAGTCGATATCATTGCTAAAGGTACTTCACGTTGAAAAGGGAATAATGATGGCCATCAAAGCTTATATCCATGGGACTTTCTCTCATTCTATCAACGCAATAATGCGCGCAATGCCGAATCTCTAGAGTGAGTGCAACCCTTTGGAAGCCAGTGCAGAATAAGGACGCTACGCCACACAATGCAGATTTTAACATTGAATGCAGTCTTAAGCTTTGGGGATCCAACATTGCTACTAATCCTCCCACCGTGACTTTTGAGGAAGTGATGTTGAACACTAAAGATGATTCGGGTGTGGCCAAGATGACTCAGATGATTGTAAGTCTACAAATACTCACTCCACGCAGTGTACATGGGGGCTTCTAGTTGTCAAACGTCTAACCATACTACCAGCGTCTCTATGGCATGGTCTTTGTCGAAGGCACACCCCATGATTCCCCGGTAGCCACAGAAAAGCTTCTACGGCGCATAGCATTCATCCGCGAGACCCATTATGGCGGCTTCTACGACTTCATTCCCGATATGGCCATGGCTGATACAGCGTACACGAATATCCGACTGCCTGCCCATACGGATACTACTTACTTCAGCGACCCAGCCGGTCTCCAATCGTTCCATATTCTTTCGCACACGGGCAAGGATGCACAGGGAGGTAGCTCACTTCTTGTAGATGGGTTTCAAGCTGCAGCTATTCTCAAGCGAGAAAGCCCTGAAGCGTATGCCATTCTGCAAAAGGTTCGTCTTCCATGGCACGCCAGTGGAAACCAAGGTATCACCATTTCCCCGGATCAGCGGTATCCTGTTTTAGAAGCAGGATCAGACGGCGAACTTCTCCGAGTTCGCTGGAACAACGATGATCGCGGAGTGGTTCCGTTTGAGAATGGAATCGACCCAGGACAATGGTACGACGCAGCACGAAAGTGGTATGAAATTATTACTCGGGACAATATTGAGTATTGGAGGCTGCTCAAGCCCGGGACCACCCTAGGTAAGTTTTGTCATTTTGTTCATACTCTGCCCATACTCTGCCCATACTCTACTTACCGCTTCCCACCTAACACACATTTATAGTCTTTGACAATTGGCGGGTTATGCATGGCCGGAGTGAGTTTACTGGCATTCGTCGCGTTTGTGGCGGCTATGGTGAGCATTCTTTTTGCGTCTTCCCAAATGCCTCAATGCTAGGGCATCTCTCTTTTCTTACTAACACTTTTCAGTCAACCGGGATGACTTTATCTCTCGTTGGCGCAATACTAATTTCCCGCGGAATGAGATTCTTGACAGAATCGTGGGGTGAATGATGCAGCTTGTGAGATGAGGGGAAGGGGGGGCTTTGCCTGGGCCCATTCATGTGTTGTTGTTGTTGTTTACAGATTGCATATGCACGTCGTATCTATAACAAATAGTTGTGGTTTGTTGCCAACTAGGCATACCGTCTAATAGCCGAGTCTGGTCCTTCTACATGTGTCTCGCAGGGAGTTAATAACAGAACACAGCAGGAGCGGAAACAGGACAGAACAGGAAGGGCGGAAATAACAGCGAAGGTGACGGCAATGAAAAGGCGGGGTAGGACCTTCCCAGAGGGGAGGCTCCGCCCCCACTCCGATTGTTTGTGTTGCATTGGAAGTTTTGGACGATATGCATGATATGCAAGCATACATGGCAAGTTGCAAGCCGCTACCCCGGAGGCGCCTCTACCCCCGCGATAAGGATTGTGATTCCCTAAACTCGATGGAAAGACAAGTTTCCGGTTGGTTGCTCGGCCCAAAGAGACTAACCTCATCCTGTTAATATTTCCGAGAGAAGTCCAGGGCTGTAGACGGATTTTCCACTATTGGTGGTCTCCGGAGAGGAGCCATCTTGAGTATAAGTAGCTGCGAGGCTTCGTGGCCAATATCAGTGGTGGATGCTGAAGTTTGTATTTCATCACATAACAGCTAGCTGTTTACTGTTTGCTTTCCATACTTTGGGGTTATTTTCGACTTACGATTCATTTGCCATCATTCTTCTCTTGTCAAAATGGATCACATCATCGACCGCGGCCTTTTTGTGCATGATAACATGCCTCCTGTGCAGAGCAAGCGTGTCCTGCCTCTGTTCTCGCTGAAAGGCAAGACCGCCATTGTTACGGGGTCTGCCGCCGGCATTGGTCTAGGCGTGGTTGAGGCCTTTGCCGAAGCTGGTGCTAATGTTGCTATTTGGTACAATAGTAGCACAAAGGCAGAACAGGTTGCTGCTGCTGTTGCACAGGAGTACGGCGTGAAATGTGAGTAATCTTCTGTCCTCAGTCTAAACTGATGGGATTCATATCTATCGGTTTCCATAAATGCCCGTCCCGAGTTTCGTTAACACATACACATAACTATAGGCGCTGCGTACCAGGTCAATGTTACGGACAGTGCCGCCGTCGAGGCTGCTGTTAATCAGTGCGTACAAGATTTCGGTGGACGTTTGGATATCATGGTAGCCAACTCGGGCATTCCTTGGAAGTACGGCACAGTGATTGACGGGCCGGTGGAAGAAGCTCTCAAAGTCTTGAGCGTCAATATAGACGGTGTGTACTTTTGTGCGCGGGCTGCCGGTAAGCACTTCCGTCGTCAGAAGAAAGAGGGCACAACTGTCGATGGCAAGCCTCTCCAAAACTTCACCTATGGGTCATTTATCGCTACTGCTAGTATGAGTGGGCACATTGTCAACATTCCCCAGGGTCAGACCTCGTACAATGCCTCCAAGGCTGCTGTCATTCACATGTGTAAGTTGCAGGACAAGTTAACCACTGACATTGATCAAGGCTAGCCATCAAGAGAAACGTCTATCAATAAATGCTAACTCGAAGACATGGGGCGTGCAGGCAAGTCGCTGGCGGTCGAGTGGTCTGGCTTTGCGCGGGCCAACTCGATTTCTCCCGGGTACATCGTTACGGACATTTCGCAATTTTGCTCTGCGGAGACGAAGAGCGTATGGAAGGACAAGATTCTGATGGGTCGCGAGGGAGAGGTTTCGGAATTAAAGGGCGCCTATCTGTATCTGGCATCGGATGCGGCCAGTTACACGACGGGATGCGACATGGTGATTGACGGGGGGTACTCTCTGCCATAGATGATAGTACCAGGTTTGTTTGCGATTGGTGTGACATTGCTTGTGTGCCAGTGGAGAACAGAAAGCTTTGACGTGTGGGGTTGTTGAGGCGTTGTCGTCATCGTGAAGCCTTAGGGTTAAACAAGGGGGGAGGGGGGGGTTTTTTTTTTTTGAGAAGAAGCCACATTTCTCTACACAGCTCCCGTTTGGGCAGCTACGCCCAAAAAAAATGCATTTCTTGCTCAGCCTTGAGCTTCAGCCTTGTTTCCCAAATTAAATTTGGTTCTTTTCGCGATGAATTTTTGTCTTGAGACGCAACGCAATCTTGTAATCTTCTTGCTCATCTGTTTGACTTCTTCAAGTCCACCCTCATAAACTTTGAAGGAAAACACCAACAAAGTTCAGCTCTCCGATCCACAGCGGAGACAGAATCCCTGTCTGCTCCGTCCTTTTCTTAGCTGCGTGTCTCTGGCGAAGCTTCTTCAGCCTTTCTCTCGGCTGTCTCTTGTTACCTGTCTTTCAGGCTGCTTCCCTCCCTCACACCACAGCGTGTTCCCCTGAAGAGCCAGTCCCCCCCTGAAACAAGCTTGAGCTTGGGCCTGGACCGGCAAGCAAGCAAGTAAGAAGTAAGCAGCAGTAAGCAGCATAGGCCTTACAAGCGCTGGCCGGCATCATCTTGTTTCCTCGATTGTTAGCTAAACTGCTGCTGCCCGAGTTGTCTATATCATCGCCGCTCGTCTGACGATTTTCAATCTCCTCGTTCAAAGCCCAGTCCCGTGGTGATATTTCAGGTCCGGTTTCCATGCCTTTGTATTCGGTTTATTCCTCTTTTTTTGCGTCGTGATCTGGACCTTGAAGAGCGGAAACCCCTCTTTTTTTGGCCGCCTTAATTTTGCCTTGTTTGGCCTGGACTAGCTTATCTTTTGTCATTCCTCCACCACTTCACCTCTACGGCAATTTTTATTTATTTAATTCTTGCAATACCAACTTCGCATTTGCTGATTCCTGAATAGCCCCCTCAAGTATCGCCATTCAGCTTCAGTTTCTGCTCCTGTCCCCCCGCCTTTTCGCCTTTTCTCGACACATTTCATTTCCCACACGAGTGATTCTCTACAGTCGCTTCCACGATCCTCCCCCCTCCTCCTTGACACCAGGACAACCGCTTGCTTCTGATTTCATTTGAAAAAGAACAGCAAAGGCTTCCTTTCTTTCTTCTTTCTTCTTTCTTCTTCTTCTTCTTCTCCCACTTGTTCATTCATCGTCTGCCCTCTTTCTCCTGTCTCTCGTATTCTGCCCGGTAGCCACACCCACCCCCCTCCTCCCAAAAAAATGGACGGCGAAGCCCCTCAGACGGTCGCCGCCGACGATCTTCGGCTGCAACAGGTCGATAATGCCATTCGCGCCATTCAAGACAAGAAGCCGGTCCCCGAAATTGACTTCACTCTTCACACCATGGACGACGATACTCAGGTCAGCACGCTTGAGCGCGTATGCAAAGGTGAGTTGTTTCACGACATGGGCTTTCTCGAGCGGACGATGGCCTTGCTGGATGAGAATGGACTTGAAGCGAAACAGCCTGTCTCTTTGCTCTCTTCTCTGCCTCTCCATTATTCTTCAATCTCCCTCCTCCGCCCATATCCTCTGCGAGAGACATAATGCTAATGTGCTTGCTACCTTCTCCCTTCCCGGCTCCGCTTGATCCAGACGTGCAAGCTCCTGCCATGTTCAAGCCTACCCCCGAACAATTTTTCCACGACGAAACTCAAACCAAGCCCGACATCAACTTCTTGAAGCAGCACTTTTATCGCGAGGGCCGTCTCACCGAAGAGCAGGCTCTTTGGATTCTCAAGGAGGGTACCAAGATTTTGCACGCCGAACCCAATCTTTTGGAAATGGATGCCCCAATTACCGTATGTGGTGATGTGCATGGGCAATACTATGATCTTATGAAACTTTTCGAAGTCGGTGGCGACCCTGCCGAGACCCGCTACCTCTTCCTGGGAGACTACGTCGATCGCGGTTATTTCAGCATAGAGTGTGTTCTCTACCTGTGGTCCTTGAAGATTCATTACCCCAACAGCTTGTGGCTGCTACGTGGCAACCACGAGTGTCGTCATCTGACTGATTACTTCACCTTCAAGCTTGAATGCCGCCACAAGTACTCGGAGGCTGTGTATGAGGCCTGCATGGAGTCCTTTTGCTCGCTTCCCCTGGCTGCTGTGATGAACAAGCAGTTCCTGTGCATTCACGGCGGTCTCAGCCCCGAGCTGCACACTTTGGACGATATCCGCAAGATTGACCGTTTCCGCGAGCCCCCCACCCAAGGTCTCATGTGCGACATTCTATGGGCCGACCCCCTTGACGAGTTTGGCCAGGAAAAGACCAACGACCACTACTTGCACAACTTTGTTCGCGGGTGCTCCTACTTCTTTTCCTACCCTGCTGCCTGCTCGTTCCTGGAAAAGAACAATCTCTTGTCGGTGATTCGTGCCCACGAGGCGCAGGACGCCGGCTACCGCATGTACCGAAAGACCCGCACTACTGGATTCCCCAGTGTCATGACCATATTCTCTGCGCCCAACTACCTCGACGTGTATAACAACAAGGCTGCAGTGCTCAAGTACGAAAATAATGTCATGAACATTCGCCAATTCAACTGCACCCCCCATCCTTACTGGTTGCCCAACTTCATGGATGTATTCACGTGGTCGCTTCCATTTGTCGGCGAGAAGATCACCGATATGCTGATTGCCATCCTTAGCACGTGCTCCGAGGAAGAGCTGGAGAAGGACGATACTCCCACTACTACCAGCTCACCTGTGCCACAATCTCCAGTCTCCCCAGCCTATGCACTGGAGCAAGAAACCCTTGAGGCCAAGCGCCGTGCGATCAAGAACAAAATTCTTGCCATTGGCCGTCTTTCTCGAGTTTTCCAGGTGCTGCGTGAAGAGTCGGAGAAAGTTACTGAACTCAAAACGGTATCTGGAGGCAAGTTGCCGGCTGGCACTCTGATGCTGGGTGCCGAGGGAATCAAGAACGCCATCAACACATTCGAGGATGCCCGAAAGGTCGACATCCAAAACGAAAGGCTGCCGCCTAGCCATGATGAGGTGGTGAAGCTGCAAGAGGCCGAGAGAGCGGCAGCTTTGAAAAAGGCGGCCTATGATGCAGCCAACGACAAGAAGCTGCAGCAGCTTTCGCGGAGACTGAGCACGTAAGTTGAGCGCGAATGAACCAAATTGCAAAAAGAGCATGTAGACTGTGTTTGAATGAACTCGTGGCTAATACATATATTTACCTTTTTTAGTGACCGCAAGAAGTCGCCCATCGTACCGCCTGCAGAGCCCAAGGCCGAATAGAGACAAATGAGAGGAGAGAAGGAGAGGGCTGCGCCAGCCGGGAACGAGGGGATGGGAATACGAGACAGGAACGGGCAGTAACGCCGCAGGATAAAGTTTACTGTTGCCCTTGATGACAATGCTCAAATATTATGACAGTAAATATATGAATGCATATTATTCAGGCCCTGTCTGTGTTTATGCTTTTTTGTACATCTTCACAGACGGCTTGGTTATTTATTAAGATCTATTTCTTTGTTAAACGAGAGTCATGCCCATGGGCCATCGGTGTTATATACACACCTTGCCTCTCTTGTCACCTCCACTATGTCGATATGCGACCCGTATTCAGCATTACTGTGTGTTTCTGGAATGCCTCCTCTGCCTGCACATCATGCTGTTCTGTTTGGGGAGGGCCTTGTTCAGCCACCACCAGCCACCACCATTCGCTCACAGTGAATAGCGTGGCATCGTCTGCCATACTGCTTTGGGCCTCTGCCAGGTTATCAAGGTTCACAGCGGAGAGGCTGCTCGGGTTACACAGTAGGCCGACGGTCTTGGCCCAAGTCACAGCCAGCTTGACATCCACAGCATCCAGGAGGGGATATAGATCGTCCAAAATAGTCCTTTCACTTAGCGGACCGCGGGTCGATACGAGCGAGCAAATCATTCCTAGAATGGCCTGCCACATTGAGGCATTCAGGTCACCAAAGAAGTCGACCCAAAACGGTAAAACGCCACCGGGACCAACCATCGGGACGGGGCAGGACTTGGCCAGCGCCAGAATAGGCACCTCAGACGACGTAATGTACGAGTCGGTAAATCCGCCGTTGACGGAGAACAGGAGGAGCGCCTTGGACATTTTGCGGCTCTCGTAGTTGCCCGGATCGAAGCCGCGGGGGATGTGAGGGATGTCGTCGCTGCAGAGCTCGAGGCGTCTGTGGATGGTCATGTTGATGAGGGCCATGACAGCACCGTCGGGCATGAGGAAGGGAATCGGCCAAGATGCAGCACCGGAAGCAAAGGCTGCGTCAAGACTACGCTTGAACGTGCGAGCCTCCATGAAGAAGGCCTGCCGTGCCGCCTTGTCAAACTGGGAGCGGAACTGCTTGTTGAGGCGGTAAAGGCGGTCGCGCTGGCTGAGGATTTTGCCCTTGCTGATAATGTGGTTGGCTGAGAGAGACGCCACTGCGCCCTCGAGCAACTTGCTGACCTTTTCATTGCTTCCCGAGGCCAAAGTCATGAACTTGGCAATGACCTCGGTCGACGTGGATTTGTCGCCAGGCGTCACAGCGAGAGAACGGAGCCACGACCGGGCGAGTACTTTGTCTGATGGGTTCTCGTCAAGCAAGATGATGGAAGCGTAGGGATCACTGTCAATGGGAAAGGAAGCAGCCTCCGAGGTGACCGCTTCGTAGCGGCCGAAGATGCTGGAGTTATTGTTGTAGTAAACGTCCCTCCAGGCCCGGGAGTTATAGGTCGGCTCGCCCAGCTCGTACTGATCCCGGAAGCTTTCCCGGGTTTGCGGCAGCGGTACGCGCTCATCTTTATGCAGGGAAACGGTCCAGTTCACCAGAGCGCGCCAGTCATAAGACTCCAGATCGTCAAAGTTCATTGGTGGCACATCGCCATTTTCGTATGCTTTGATAAAGGCATTCTGGAAGCGGTCAGTGTAGCTTTTGACTAGCGAGGCCTGGTCTTTGAGAAGACGCACCCAAAACTTGCGTAGAGAAATGAGGCTGTGGCTGGGAAATATAGACATGATTACGCCCCAGTCGATGGCCTTGTCGGTACCTCCCAGAAGAGTCCGCACACAGATGAAGGCTGCTGTCATGGCTTCATCCAGCGACCCTTTCAGACCCAGGGCGTCTGCTGATATGGAAGCATCGGAATTCCGCGGCTCATCATCCTCGGGAATTGCAGCCATGGCACGCTCCGTGTTAGCGGCAGGCGGGGGAGGTTTAGCTGCGAGCCCACCAAACGACGCCTGCGTGGCACTGGGTCGGCCCTTGAGCCGCGTAACCCCCATAAGGCTACTGGGCGTGCCACTAACCCGGGAGTTGGACAACGATCTCTGAGACTGAAAGGCAGAAGAGAAAGAGGCAGAAGCCAAGACTGGTGTGACTGGCGCGACCGTCCGAGGCCGGGGGCTAATCTTTTCGCGGGTGCTGACGTCGGGGTACAGAGACAACAGGCGATATGTTTGTACAGCCTCAAGGTTGTCCATGGTGGGAACAAAGGGCTGTGAGGAGGGGGTCATGGGGTTGCTGGGCTGTGACTGTTGTTGAAGCGCGCGTTCCCATAAAGTTTCAGAGAGATCGCCGACCAGAGTGAAGCTGGATCCAGTTTCGAACCATTGCGTAGTGATGCTGGGCCACTCTTGGGAGGCAGACTGGGCGATAACTTGAGAGGAGGCGCTAGAGGAGGGCTTGATAGGCGTGATTTCGGTGAAACGGACATCGTAGGTCTCCGGAACCAGATCAGGCCCAGCTACGGCCTCTGTCTCAGATTGGGTCACGAGAGATGAAGCACACGATCTCTGGTCCGCGGAGGAGGCAGACTCTCTCGTGGCTTGTTCAGGGATAGCCGGGGGTTCAAGACCAATGAAGAGCCGAGGATCCATCTGGTCGTGCGTGATTTCCAGCGGCCATGCCGGGCTGTGGGCTGTCTTGGCGGGCGCAATAAGTCTGAAGCCCGCCTGGCCTTGCACAGCCTTGTACTCCTCCCGGACTACATCGTCCTCGTCGCAGTCTTCATCCTCCGAATCGCCAAGGGCATCTTCGATGCCACTGCCAGTAGGGAGATTGGAGTCTAGGCATTCATTTGGCCGGACAAAAGCAAGAACCGGGCCCGAAGAAAGGAACCGGACAGCCGCCGGATTCTCCCAGACAGTCTCGTCATCCTCAATGAGAGCTTTAAGGCGTTTGCGCGGCAGTCCGATGTCAGACCATGAGAAAGGCCGTTTGCGCCGACGCCCCATGAATGAGGCCTTTTGAGCAGCCTTTTCAGCAACCTGCCGTTTGTACAACGGCGCGTTCAGTATTTCAACTTCGCCGCTGAGAGCACGCTTGCGGCGTGTGAGCGGCGTCTGTGTCGGCGTTGGTGTCGAGGCTGGGTGATCAGCCCCAGCTCCGGTGTGTAGTGGCGGGGCAAAGGCCTGGGGAACATATGGCGTGGGGTAGGACTCTTTGATGCGGTTTTTGAGAGCCTCAACGGTAGGGCCCTGCTTGTCAACATGCGCCTCAACTAAAATGTGGCAACGCGAGTTGCAGCCCTGTTGGTCTTTGAAACCATAGGTGACCTCCACGAGGTGGTCGTTGGCCGGCCGTGATCGCCCACAGTCTTTGGCGGCTTTGAGGCAGACGTCGTAAGATGGGGCCGGGTCAGACGATGGGAAATGGGTCTGCCAGACTTGGCAGAGAGCCTTCCATAGCGAGACCTTGGCAGGGAAGACTCCTTGGTTGGATCTTACTAAGTAGCGAATCACCTCCTTGCACCGACGCAGTTGCAGGGCTTCGGGCGACAAAGAGTCGAGCTTGTTGATGGGCGGCATGATGAAAGGCGTGACAGACACCGAATCGAAGCTATCAACAGATGGACCATCTTCTAGAATATCTGCCGGGTACTCAGAAGCATCGGGCACAGCAATGATTCGTGGTTCAGGAGTATCAAGGTCCTTGGAAATGTTGGATCCATGTCGTGTCGGCAAAGCTAGGGTTAGCTGCCGATCATGTGTGATATTCGGGGTCTGGTGGATTGCTTCCCGAGAGGACTCGAAAGGGTGTCGTTGCCCGCTAGAATCCGGAGTACCGATAGCAGCAATAGGAGGAGAGCCTACAGCTCCGATCCCAGTCCCGGCAGCCAGTGACTTGCGGCTGGACCTCTTACCCACGGTCCCCTTCAATGGAGTGTGCGGCGGGATGCTATCCTGTAGCAAGCGCTGCTGCGAGGCAGTGGGCGAGAACGTTTCACCTGAAGCTAGCGTCCGGAAAGAAGACTTCACGGGGGTGCGGGTCGTCCTTGGTAAGCTATTGCGGGCTGACGCATCTCGCGAGCTTTCGAGAATGAGACCTCCACGCATCTGGGACGAGCCGGGCTTGCGGAAAATGGGAGCCAGGCTAGAATCAAGGCAGGCGTCGGACGCAGAAGCAGTAAGTGATTTAGCCGAGGCCGAAGTTTCACTGGGGCGAGTGCGCCTAGTCTCGATCCGCGTTGCATCGGCATTGACCGTGACGAAAGCCACCTTTTTGGGAGTGACGGGCTTGTCTTCCCAGTTAGGGTTGCACGATGTCCGCGACTTGGTTTGGTGGTACTTGAGGCCAATATCATTCTTCCAGGTTCCCTCACACGTGTGACATTTGAAGAGGTTGCCGTTTGTGGGACCGGTTGATTTACGAATAGCCGTCTTTCCGCGGCCACGTCTGGGTGTTTCGGCTGGAGGGGGTGTCGCGGCGGGGGCTCCGGGAGTTGCCAGGGCTCCTGGAGCCTCTAGTGATTCTACTGCGGGGGGAGAGCCATCTTCAGAAGCCGCCCGAGGTCCTGCAGGTGCTGAACTTGTCATGTCTTCGCGGTGTCTAGGTTCTACCTGTGCAGACGCTGGCACCGTTGTAGAATTATCTTCTGCTGGCCGAGAACCAGCCTCCATCCCATTATCGCCGCCGTCCCCGACAACGTGCTTTCTAGGCCGTCCTCGAGGCCGAGGTGCTTTAGATTTTGCTTCAGACAAGTCCTCGGAGCGGTCAACCCCATTTTCGTCGAAAATGATGACCTTTTTGCGAGATTTGTAGGCTCTGGCATTTCGTGCACGAGCAACACCAGCAGAAGTCGCCTTGGTTGAGACCGGCGTGGAAATTGGAGAGAACCCGTATTTCAGAGCGGGATCATTGGCCAAGTCGTGGGGTTGGAGGGTCGAAGAGATTACAACCTCGTCAGAAACAGCGCAGCGCTCCTCTTGGCGCTCCTCTCCCGCCTCCTTCTCCTCCTCTTTGACTGCGACTCCAGGTGGGTAGTAACGGTAGGTGATGGTTTTTCCATTGCGCGTGAGCTCGGAGCGAATCTGCAAATGCTTTAAATGTGAAGGCTGAAGGTCTTTAGCCGTGATGGACATAGATAGATTGGCTACGTAGCGACCAAACGAGGGCGCAAGAGCCTCGGCTGTGAGCTCGGTGTTGGTAATGCCGTCATGGCCACCTGCCAGCATGATGTCCATGATGATGTCTTGGAAAGGAACATCGGGCGTCCAACGATTTTGTGGCACCTTGTGGCGGCGTTCGGCAATGGGGCGCGCCTCCTCTTCCTTGATCTGCTGTTTGCGCGTCTTCTTGACCTTTTTGGAGGAAGAGGAAAGATATACAGACCAGACGTCTGGTGACACGTCGTGCACAAACTTGAGGCAGTCACGGAAGACGCGGTCATTCATGGAAGCTGCTACAAACTGCAGGGCGCCAGACTTGACGAAGAAGCGGCAGCTGCGTGCCATGACGCGCATCTGCCAGCGCTGGTGGCGAATGCCGAGCTTTCTGCGGAGATCGTCATAGCGGAGAACGCCAAAGGCTCGCACGGTGGAGATGATGGTTTTGCCGAACAAGAAGTAGTCGATAGCCTGACCGGTCCAGGCAGCCGCCCACGGCACAGGCATGAGGTTGTCTGTCTCAATCTGTTTCGGGAGGTTGAAGTCAAATTCCGGCGCGCCTGTGCTTCCGCCCTGGCCGTCCGTGGTCAAGAGTGGCGGGGCATAACGTCGAAGCCACAGTTTGCTGGTCTTGGTGCCGCGGACGAGCGTGGCGCGCTTCTCAATGTACTTCTTCTTGGCCAGCGCATCGGTTCGCTTCGGCAGAGAGCGCTTGTCCTGGCCAGTCAAGCGACACAGGTCGCCCTGGATAATGCCGTCTTCCCGTGCCGAAGCAATACCGACAAGAGCCTCCCACTCAAACTTGGGCACGCGCTTGAGATCTGGGCCATGACCGGCGATAGACTTCCACATGACGTCGTCTGATGCAAAGACGCGCGGCCGGCAGACATCACCCGAGGCAGTGCAGTCAGCATCGGCGGCCTCCGGCAGCGCAAGAATCTCAGCCAGACTGAGATGGTTGAGAGTGCAATCTTTACTACCAACATAGACATCTGGCCGTTCGACAATCCAGTGCCAGACCATGGACGCAGACCCTGAGGGCAGGGCGGGAGCTGCAGCAGGAGACGCGCCATTGTGATCAGCCTCGCCACACAGCGTTTCGATGGCGACGACGAGATCGCTGACAGAGCATCCTGGGAAAGCCGAGTGTTAGCAGATAGAGGAGAGATCCACGGGTGGCGGGACTCTGTGCTATATACGCCTTGTTACGACGTCCCGTAGCTCATACGGAGACGGGAGGACAGCACAGCAACGGGCTCTCTGCGCTTACCTATAAAGCCGGATGTGGCTATTCGCAGGATCAGGCGATCAATCAAGCTCTCCAGATCATAAATCATGGCTCAGAGCATGCATTTCCGCCGGCGAATGGAGCAAGAAAAAATGACAAAGGTGTGCAGCAGATGCGTGATTCGAATCGATGATGTATGCGTGTGCAGATTTCTTTGCAGCTCGCTGAGGCCCAGTCTTCTTGTGTTTTTTTTCTTGTTTGGCGCTTCATGGGGCCATGCTTAGTCATTATGGAGACCACCTTTGTGGGTCTGTGTCACACCGTCCCACCCCACAGTCAACCTCGTTTCTCTTCTTAGACCTTGTACACGTGACGTGATATCTTGTGTTGTCTTCATCAATACGGAACTACACCTCAACGCAATTTGTATCTGGAAGGAACGCCTCATTCGTGACTATAATAACTCCCCCCCCCCGCTCTATTATCACGCATACTTTATGCAAACGCCGGCTTCATTGCTTGTGGCGTCGCTAGCGCCCCCTTCACAGCCTCTGGCTTGAGCGCATCTTCTAATCCCGCCCATGATCCTGCTGCTGACTTTTCTCTGTGGGCCTGTCGAGATTTTGACCTCTACTGCCTAGCTCTTCCCGCTCTGGACGCGCCCCTTTTAAACCTGTCTTGCACTGATCTTGCCTCTTCCATGTTGCATCTCTCTGCTCGAGGTGGTGCCTTCCCCTCCCCTCTGTTCGCCCTTCTGTCTTGACTACCCCATCAGCTCCAGTTTTTATCCAGTGATCAACCCACCACTCACTCGGGACAGTAATCTTCCCGGACGCCTTCAGCTCCTGTAACGTGACTTGATGCATCAAGCTTGTGCTGTCCTTTGACCACACAAAGCGTCCGTTTGAGCTCGAGCTCGGGTGAGCGCTTGCTGGTATGCCATGTTGTGGCGGTACAGCCCGCTGCATTGGCTGTGTCTGAGCCCGTGTCTGGGAGGCAGAGCGAACACGCATTGTTCCAATCTGCTGGCGCAGTGCCTTTTGGCCCTCGATTCGCCGGTCAAGTGTGCTGAGTTCTTCTGTGCCAGGTTTAGCTCCAGTCTTGCTACGACCTCTGGACTGGCTACTTGCTCTTTCCTGCGCGTCGCAAGGGTGGTTCGTAAAACGAGATGCTATCTTGGTGGCTTCCGTGGCTTCTGTAGCGGCGACGGCGGTGTCAGTGGCCATGGCTGTGGCCACTTTATATGCGTGCGTGGCTCCTCTGTTGTCTAGTTGATCCACCCCGGATGATGTCACTGCCGCAACGTTGGTAGAGTTGCTCCAGATACTTGGGCTGGCGGCAATGGGGATGAGGCTGTTGTGTGCCTTGAGCATTTCCGGCTGATGCTTCTTGGCTGTAAGAATTGTTTCTCTAATTTCATTAGTCTCCGATGTCTCTCCCACCTCCACCTCTGCAATCCCCTTGCTTAGGCTCAGTCGTCGATCCATGCTCATGCCTCGGCCACGAGCTGCTGATCGCGAGCGCTCGTGACGTCGCGTCTCGCTATGGCCTCTAGAGCCTGAACGATTTCGGTACTGCGATGATGTACCACGTCCCCGTTTGATGTCTACTTGGGCAAGGGAATTCTGGTAGGCCTGCCCGAGGCCTAGCTTGAATTGCGATCCCTCAACACTTGTTCTGGCAGATGTTGTATTGTCTTCGCGATCAAACCAGTCCAAGTATCCTTCAGAACCAGACACGCGCGATCGACTGTCACGGCTCTGACCCCAGTATGTGGACGGTGAAATCACGGATGTTGTGTAATTTGAACTTCCGACGGGCGATGGGTTGGTCTTGGTGCGGTACGACTTTCCGTTGGATTTAGACGCCGGCGAGGCATCGGTTTGAGGGCGATGGGAATACACATAAGACCCCGCTTTGCTGTTGGCACGTACCCTGCGACCTGGGTTGAAGGACAATGGGGAGTTTGGCGTAAGTGACGGCTGTTTCTTGCGGGTGTATGTCGGGGCAATATCAGTTTCAACCAAATCCTCCATCGGAGGATGTATCAAGCCCGCCAATGCCGAGAAATTTCGCGCTTTGGGACTAATCGGAGTTGCAGTATGCACAGTCTTTGCCTTTGGCTTGGGCTCCAGGGCCTCAGGACTTGTCATCAGAGACAACTTAGGCAGATTGGTTTTCGGAGTTACAGGTGTGGTTGCCTGTGCCTTCAACCGGGGTTTAGGGCCGTCCATTTCGCGGGGCTGCCTGGCTTTGGGCTTCGGGTCGTCTTCGCATCGCGTGCGTTCAATGTAACAGCTAGGTGACTTGGCTCTCTGGGGAGCTCTTGCACGGGCCATGAAGGCTTTCTCTTGTGCTTTACGCTCCTTAACCATGTTTGTCTTGGGTCGATACACCAGCTTTCCCAGAGGAGGCTTTTCAGTATCAATCAACAGTAGCTCGCTCTCGCCGCGGCCCAAAATGCCATAGACGGTCACTTCGCCATCGCAAATACCGAGAACAGTGCTAGTTCCAGCGTATATCACGTCCTCATCAGCTCCACATCGATTGGCAAAGATGACAAGAATCTCGTCTTCTGTGTTGGCTCGGATGATAGGCTCTAGTCGGGAAACCCAATAAGTAAGTGTTTCCATGTCAGGGTCTAGGGGTTCATCGTTGAAGCAATTTGAAAGCTCAGATGTTGGCCAGGCCATAGACAGAATCACAATGTTGGCGGAGGTTTGGAGGACATGATAGGCAAAGCCAAATTCTGACCACGGCTCTTGAAACTTGTGGGAACTGTGCCAGGGAGGACAATAATCATCATTAGCATAATGAGCCTATAGCACACGGGCTTCCTGCCAGAGTCAAATATGTCGTTTTTCTCCCAAACTTACTTGATATCCATTGATAGTCCAATGACAGTAGGTCCTAAGCCTGGTATCCACTCGCTGTGGAAGCCATCCCGGCTTTCCTGAGCCCAATACTCTTCTCCCGGTTGCAAGTTCATAGCACGATAGTTCGACAGCAGGTCCCCATCATTACTGACTGCAGCTACTGAGTTGTAGAGGGCGACCCCGTGTCGGGCCAGCGGCGACCGTGAACGCTCAGGGTATCCAATGACAATGTTACAATCGTATTTCAGAGCTGCTGCCTTGGCCCATATGACGCTGATACCGCTGGCCGTCTGTTCTAAATGTGGGAGAGCCTCCTCGGAGCTTTTGAAGCCGGTTCCTACAAGAGTACCACAGTTTCAGATATTCAGCTTCACGAGCGGAGGGCCTGCAATCAGGTTCTGCTTACCACAAAACGCGAGCTCTGGAAGCACAAGGAGATCCAGTTGATCGGGAGCGCCTTTGAGAAGAACAGAATCAGCACAAGAGATGTTGCTATTGAGCTCCCCCTTGTTAGGGGAGAATTGGAGGCAGCCTATCTTCATTTTGCGATATGTTGATTACTGCTGGGCTGGACGGGGAGCGAGTATTGGAGAGGAGGTGAAGAAAGTTGGGAGTTAGAGAAGGGGGGAGATAAAAGGAAACGTAATACAATTGAAGCACGGTGGAGGGCGAGGAAGAAAATGGAAAATAACTGCGGAAGATAAAAGAGAAACAGAGCTCAACAAACACGAGATTCAAAGGTTGTCGCATTATCCCACCTTTCTTGGTCCATTAGATTACAATTTAGAGCCACTGCATGTCGCATCATCTCACACACAACGTCCAGTATCAAGATTGCAAAAGAGAACATGGCACTTTCCTTGCCCTCTTGCTCTTCATCCTTTGTCAGGCTTCAGCGGCTACAACACGGTCCAGATCACATCATCCAGCCAATAGCCAGCAAAGCACGCCGTGACAGAAGACCTCGGATTGAGATGGTGGCACACTTGGCGTCTCGTAGTCATTCGGGCACTGCGTTGGCCCATAAGTTGAAAGTCCCTGCCCGGTCTCTTGAGATCACAGTCCACTAGTTGCCGTCACTCTCCTTGCCATCACAATCACGCCTTGTCGTCACCGTGAAACCTCCATCGCTATTGGCTCGGGACGTCTTTTACTGTTAGGGTGTACTAAGAAAGCGCTCGTGGCCATTGCCAAGACCGAAAGAAGTCATTAACATACGCTCCCCATATTTATCAAGTCTACACACTGACTAGGCTTTCCAGTATGGGAGCTTCTTTTACCACGCCTCTTTTGCTAGTGAGGTCCATGCAGATTTCGCTAATGCACATTGCTATTATTACCCATGGCCTCCATAAATACACTGCGGGACGTTCGTTGTTTCTATTGGAACGTGTAACGGCACTTCTTTCTCGGCTTACAAAAGAGTAATATAGCTGACAGTATATGTACATGTCTTCGCGCTGCGCACATCAAGGATTCAGCTTGCGATTGGATGGACGAGTACCACAGGCTAGGAGCCAATTGGCGGTCGTGATCTACCGCCCATAAACATCCAAGCAGCTATTATCCTCCATGCTAAAACTGTAAGGGTTATTTATTGTGTAGGATGGATTGATAAATAGTCAACAAAGCAAAGGTCTGCTTCGCTCCAAGACTCATGCATGGAATGAAGCATGGAATTTTGTTTGCAGCCCTGAAAAGTCGATGGCGACATCCACGCTCGAACAAGCAAAATTCACAACGGCGGATATACACAGCGGGCTGCTTCGTCTTGCGGATATTAGCAGATCGCAATTCTGTATTTCTTCATATAACCCCAAGTCTAAAACGAGGGGCGCGTTATGCTGTAGAAGCAAATCAATGAGGCTGATTGAAAAGAGGACGACGGCTTAGTCTGTCACATAAAAAATCAGGTAGGGCAAGTCTTTTGGTCGATACCTAATGACAGCCAATCACAGCACTAGTTTTGATCATGAAACCAAAGGCTCAATGATCTGGTGAAGGATTGGGAGGGGGCTGAACAGAATGGCAAAATGACAGAGGAAGAAAGAAACAGCAAAAAAGCAGAGACTGAGAAAGGACAAGAAACTCAAAATGACAAGATAGGAGGAAATCGGAATATTAACGTAGAATCTCGCAGCCTCATATAGACAATGTTCATTCGTGTGCAACTTTTCTGCAGTGTCTTGGCGAGAAAGCTTGACTCGTGCTTAAGCGTACTATAACAATAGAGATGGAATTGAGGAATTGAGAAATGGAGTGGCTGAAATCTAAGCCCCGCCAAAGAAATCAAGCTGGGCCCGAACTTTCGGGCTTTTGATAAAGGAAACGCTTTATATTGGCAGCGCGTGGGAAGGAGCTCGAGGACGCGCTAGGACAGGGGTAAGTTCTAGCGATGTAACCTTGGCTGTTGCTCTTTCCCTTTTCAGACTCGTGTAATCGTAGCCGAGTCCAAGTCCTGGGTGACGTAGTTGACATCAAGTCAAGCCCCGTGGAGCATCGTTTTGCGTGAAAACACCAAGACACGAGTCACCGATTGCGATGTGCCATGGCGATGCTGCTATGTTGTACATTATTTTCTGTACTATGCATTACTTATAATATATTTCCCTATATTTCTTAGACAACACCCGATTCGTTGCCTACAACAAACTGAAGCCAGCAGGCGGGTGAAAGCCATCGTTGATTGTGACAGAGTCAGTGTAGTACGTAGGTAAAGACGACTGAGCCCAGGTCTTCTTGATCGAGTCCAGAATCTTGTGGCCACTAAAAGAGTGGTCAAGAGTCATGTTGGGTGCAGGGTAGACGGCGCGGCGCAGGCTGTTCATGATACCCGCATATGAAAGATTGAAGTAGTACTTGTCCAACTTTGTAAAGTTACGCAGCGTGTCACCAGTGCTACGAGCAACTAGATCAAAAACATTTGCACCAACGTCCCAGCGACCCAAAGTTGGAAGCCCCCAGTTAGCCTCGACGGACGCGATTTCTGAGTAGTGGTTATAAAAGTGTGAATCAGTAGTCCCGGCAAGCTCGTAGGGCACAGCGTCACCAAGCAACAGGGAGAAAACCTTGTTATGTCGTATGTAGCTCTCGTTTTCATCAAATGTCACCAGTACAAGAGTATTGTTCATAAATTTGGGGTCGTCAAGTAGCGGAGTCAGGAATGTATGCAGCCACTCCCCGGCGGTCGTGATATCGGTGTCGTGGGCGTCTGATGTCATATTAGGGGTAATGAACATCCACTGTGGCAGCCTGTTTGCTTCTAGGTCTTTGTGAAACTGGGAAGCTCTGGTGTCAATCATGGAGAGATTTTTTTATCTGCGACAGGCGCTGCTCCGACCTGGTAACAGAGTCAAAGATTACTCCGGGGTTATGTTTGCGCACATAATCGTTGCGACCATTTTCTTGATTTTTATATTCATAGCCCTCGTAGCCACTGTAAGGCATGTCTTCTTGATAGAAGCCCCATGATATACCTCTGGTGTCAAGAAGATCGAGAACAGTACTGACATTGGCGTCTATGCGGCTGAACTTGTCGTTTTGCATGCCAAAATAGTCGCCGGCGAGCACCGAGACATAGTTGGGCTGAGAAGGGTGGGTGACGGCATAGAAATTTGACAGCGTGATGCCCTTCTGGGCAAAGGTCTGAAAATTGACTTGAGAACGGACATGTAAGCCAACTTGAGCAAACGAGGCAGGGAATGCAGGTTGGAGAGAACTTACCATCACCAGCAGCTTTATCATAATCTGTGTTCTCGAACCAGATCGACACATATCGGTCATAAACCATGCCCTTGACATTTGAAGTAGGACTGGTCGTCGTTGCGGTGGCTGCAGCACAAGCAACATCTGCAGCGGCAGATGCAGTGTAAGCTGTCTCCCATGATGTAGAAGAGCCGATATTAGTCTGACATTGGCTAGGTTGAACCACCCTGGCGTGCGCGATGCTGCTGCAGGCCAATATAGGGGCCAAAAGAAGCTTCATGGTTGAGATGGCGAATGAAAAGGTAGGTGAGCCGTTAGTGGTGGGAAGAAAAAGAAATCGAGTTCTCCATAGTGCGGAGAGGGGACTGGGTGTTTATACGTGTATTCAGGGGAGAGAACAGCACTGAAAGTAAACTGAATACGCATTAGCTAATGAGTAAAAGGAACAACAGGTGATATGTCTGAGGCAAGCTGTCACAAGCTTGTAGTCCTGTTGTTTTCGCCAAGCCCCTGTCAACGAAACAAGCTTTGTGGAGTTCAATAGAGGGAATGTTTCTTTGGGATTTGCCGAGGGCCTTCCCAACCAACACTAGTGACGTTTTGGGATGTGCATCTATGCAGTATTATGCCTTAGTTCTTACCAAGCACATCCTCTTTCAACACGTGCATCTTTCACAGGCTTGTGGCAGTTGGACTTGTTTGTTCTCCAAGCCTGAACTAGATGAGCGAGGAGGGGGATATTTCTTGTTTTTAAAGCTAAACGTGCATTTGTATTTGTGTTTATTTTTATCATGATTCAAGATATCGCCCTTATCAAAATGCCACTTCTTGCTTGTTCCTCATATCTCTCACGTCAGATTTGAGTATCCTTTTCTCCCTTCTCTTGGTTGACTATGAACTCTCTTACCGAAGAAGCTCCATTTCTGCCTGAAGTTTCTCCTGTACGACCTGGTCAAGACACACCCCAAAATGTGGAATCATTGGATGATACACCTCCACAAAGCAAGACAATGAGCCGTGTAATATTGTGCCTCAAAGGCTACATCATCAGCCGTCAGTTTTTTGGGTTCTTCATGAGTATATCTATACTTTTTGTCGTGATTAAAGCATTACACAGTATCGGTACTCATCTTGGAAGTACCTACAGCTTTATGGATTCTGTCTTCCCGTCCCCTTCTTCTCTAGAGATCCCAACCTCTACGACTTATCTGACTCCCAGTCCTATCTCTGTTCCCATATATTCTCCGGCCAACAACTCCACGACCGAGCATCATGAAGCAATCCCATCATCTCCCCAACTACGGGATATGGAGGAATACATCATTGACCCTGCCTGGAACTACAGTTCTTCTCCCGTAGTGCGAGAGTACTTCTGGGTTATCCAAGACGCGGAATTGAACCCTGACGGAGTCTTTCGCCCAATGATTCTGATTAACAACCAGTTTCCTGGCCCCTTGGTAGAGGCAAACTCGGGAGATAACATTGTGGTACACATCAACAACCGCGGTGTTAATGCAACCTCCATCCACTTTCATGGAATCTTCCAACATGGCACAAATGCCATGGATGGTTCAGTTGGTATTACGCAGTGCCCCATAGCTCCTGGAACCATCTACACGTACAATTTCACAGTTTCGGGTCAGAGTGGGACGTACTGGTATCATGCCCACTATGGAGGCCAGGCCAGTGATGGTGTATTCGGGCCATTGGTAATTCACGCCGCCAACGAAAAGTCTGAGCTTCAGAAAATTGAGTATGGTTCTGACAGGGTAATCATGGTACACGACCATTATCATGATACTGCATCTGAACTTCTCATGGACTATCTTGCGCCCGGGAAAGAGAATGAAGAGCCCGTGCCAGAAAGCCCCATGATTAATGGCCGAGGGGTTCGTGGTTGTGCCGAGTTTCCACATCGAAAATGCGACGATAGTTCCGTGAGATTCCCAGAAATCAGGCTGCAGCGGGGGGAAAGACACCGCATTCGTGTTATCAACACTGGTGCATTTGCGACGTTCCAACTTCAGATTGATCAGCACCCCTTCTACGTGACCGAGGTTGATGGAACAGACGTGTTTCCTGAAGACTTCCATCGCTTGGAAATCATGCCTGCCCAAAGATATAGCATCATAATCGAGGCAAACTCAACGACAGGAGACGAATTTTGGCTACGAGCACGGTTTGTAACTCATTGCTTCAGCTACGAAAACAAATATATGAAGCCGAATATCGAGGGGATAGTTCGTTATATAGGCGCAAGTCTGTCTCCAACATCATCTTCGTCCCTTTCGGCCATCCCTACAACCAAGGCCTGGGCGAACGGAGCAGAGGTCTTTTGCAAGGATCTCGACTCATTAGCTCTCCATCCAGTGACACAGCTCACACCCCCCAAAAGCAGTGACTATATTCAGATCAAGGCTTCTTTCCGCATTGGAGACTGGACGCTGGCTCGCGGCTTCATAAACAAAACCACATGGCATGGCAATATTTCGCACCCGTCTCTCCACCGTTTTCTCGATGCATCTTCCCAGAAGCAATCCGTACCAAGCGGTGTGCCACTGAACAGTGTCAATGATTGGCTTTTTGATATTGAAAAGGAGTTTGTTTTTCAAACCCGGGGAGTGCAAACTTTGGACATCGCCATTAACAACTTTGACGATGGCGCTCATCCCTTCCACCTCCATGGTCACAAATTTTGGGTGCTTTCCGAGTCAGATACCGGATACCCCCCCGATAAAAAAGAGCTTGACAGCTTCCTGCAAAGAACCAATGCTTTGGGAAATCCCGTGATGCGCGATACTGTGACTGTGCAGGCATATCAATGGATATTGATTCGTGTGACGTTGAACAATCCGGGAATCTGGGCCTTCCATTGTCACAACATGTGGCACGCTGAGGCCGGCATGGTAATGCAGTTTCTTGTCATGCCTGAAGAACTCATATTAGCCAATGGTGTCGGGCAGGAGGAAAGAGACCTGTGTCTAAGGCCGGGCATTGAAAAGGGGAGGAAGCCGGACGATAGCATATGGGAGGGTGTGATATGAAGGGATAGATAAGAGGAGATGGAAACAAAGGTGATGTCTAGTTTAAATTTCACGTGTGAACACAAACTGCCAGCTATATACATGAGAGTTTATGTACGATGTTCGGCCCGAACAGTTGAGGAAGTTACCCTGAAGTTCAGACGGCCGTCTCTGTATCAGGAAGTCACCACTTATAAGATGAATGGGGTCTCCACAATTCTCAATTACCAGACTTCATTCAGAACAAGCCTCGTCACTTGAAAACAGGAAAACCTGGGCACGCGTGGTAATTGGTACGAGTAAAGGTAGATGAATAGCATATTATATTGTTGTGAATTATAACCATCCACTCAGCAGGCCCCTGCTACGAGAGAACCACAAACACTATCTAAAGAGACCGTCCACACCTGAAAAGATGCTTGTCCCTGAATTCCAGTTGTTGTGGTGAGAGAATGAAAAACTTCTCGTGGCACCAATCTATATGGTAAAGAAAAAAAGACATCCAATTCTGTGGAAAGACTCGCCAGGAGAGAGGTTGACAAAGAAGTCCAACAAGACCAGGCGTCCCCGACAATCAGGGTCACTAGCCAAAAGATCGAAAAGGAGCCGGAGGTATCGACAAAAAGGTAATAGAAGTAGAAGAAGAAAAGACTGGGGAAGGGCCCGATGCTATCCCGGTTGAACTAGAGCAGGAAAGGAAGGATGATCAGTATGAGACTAAGGTGAGAGAGGCAGAGAAAACAAAAAAGCTGCAGTAAACTTACTACGAGACAAAGCCCGCACTCCCTCAGTGCGTGTCTATTTCAAGGAACACGCACTATTTATTTACATGACATTGCAGCCAGTAAAGGTACCAGTGCGCTGAACATTGCAGCCGGTGAAGGTACCAGTGCGCTGGACATTGCAGCCAGTGAAGGTGCCGGTGCGCTGGACATTGCAGCCGGTGAAGGTTCCAGTGCGCTGGACATTGCAGCCGGTGAAGGTTCCAGTGTTACCGGCAGTGGGCTTGGGAGAAGAGGTGGAGGTCTTGATGGCAGCCATTTTGAAGATTGGGTTGAGTTCCGAGGAAGGTAAGTAAAGTAATGAGTAAAAGATGAGAAAGTAGTTGAGAGAGATGATTGATGAGTGTATGATGAGGAAAGAAGAGGGAACCAGAAAGATTGAAGTGGGAGAGAGTCTTGGTATTTATACAAAAGAAAGAGATTGAGACTTCTACTTGGCTTGCCCTTGGACATGCGATACGGTTGGTTGCGCCGCTTGGTAGCAAAGTCACAAAGTAGAGTTTTTGTGCTTCGTGAGTATAATGCTAGCCCTTTCCCCATTGAGATGCCTCCTATGGGCTTGTTACGGGGTAACGCTTATCGGTCTGCATCATGCTTTCTAGCGCAAAGAGGGTTGATCCCATTCTCCAATCTCAGCTTCATATTGTTCTTTCCCCAGGAATACATTGTTCTTTGACAGCCTATGTACTGGATTCCGGATTTATATTCTGGTCTGTCTTAGCGTGTGCAACACTCTACAGTGCCCCACGATTGTCTGCAATAGTTTTCCCATTTATGTGTAACACTAGCCTAAATCAGGCACCATTCGACTTCCTTCAATGATCTTGGCCTCTATTCAATGGCGGGTCGTTCGCATTGTTCCTTGACTCGTATCCGAGCACTAGAATCAAAGGAAATAGCGAGACCATACATCATGCTACTAACTGTGATCTCGATCTTTTTTGTTTCGACCAAGGAAAACGCCATGCAAGTTTGAATGCTAAGAATGCATCAATGGGCGTCTTTAACATTGTTCTTCCGATTGCTCCACTATAGAATATATGAGGATAATAGTATGCTGTGAAAGAAGAATGGGAGCAGGGTATTTCGGTTGTAGCTTGTTTCTGCTAGTTATCTGAATGCAAAATTTTGCCATTGTTCTTGAGAATGCGTCGTATATCGTTTCCTCCAACTCCTCGATGAGACTTACACCGGAGTAGTCATAACCCTAACGTTACGAGGATATGGTTCGCTGGTCTGCAATTAGACAAAATCCCTAAGCCATATGCTCTCAGAGCCTACTTGGAGTCTGTGGCCAAGCACCCTCATCGTAAGCTTAAGTCCTATGGTCTAGTGGTATGACGGTCCCTTCACATGCTACAACAGTGAAGATCCGGGACAGGTCCTGGGTTCGATCCCCAGTGGGACTAATTGCGCTGTATCTTACGCATTCTCTTTTTGCTTGAGTCCTTCTGCATTTGATAGATCGTCCAGAGCGGCACATTTCTTTTTGATGCAACATTCAGTAACCAAAATACATGTATAACAAACATCAGCAAAAAAGCATACTGACCAACCAAACGCCACCTTCCAAAAGTCCAGCTAGTTTTGCAATTCACAAATCAATACAAGCCTTTGCCCCTTCATGCCTTTTCATTTTAGTCCTCCTCATCCTGTTCTGCCAACTACAACCTCCTCTGTTCTGCACTTCTGACCATTGTATTTAAGTGCCCACTCGGCAATGACTCGACAAACCAGTTCGGCGTGTCTTGCAGGAAATCCCACTCAAAATGGTCAGTCATGACATCATCGATTACTGGAGCCCCAAACTCAGTGTCGCCAACTCTTGACAAGGGCTGTGTCAGGCCTTGAATATCCTTTGTTTTGTGTATTTCTGGAAAGACAGCATACCCTCCTGAGACGACTGTGTTTTCTGTTCCCACGTTATCCATGATGGGCGTGTCTGGCACAGTGCTGCCGTTCAAAGTCTCAGTCTCACCATCGGTGACGTTGACAGGACCGTCCATGAGATCGCTGAAAACAAGTTGGTCGGCGAGAGGGCTCCGGCTGGGGCATTCAGGGCTTGAGCGGGCAGATGTTACGATGTTCCGGATTTTGACAACACAGGGCCACGTAACCGCAATTGCATCCATGGCATCAGTGAGGAAGCTCAGATTTTTGGAGACTTCTGTATCATCCCACGATGACTTTTCCAGAAAGCGCTTCATAAGGACAGTTCCAGCAGCTGTCGAAAGGGTGTGCACAAAGTCGAGAGGAAGACAGCGGTAGTCGTAATAGCGGGAGTAACTTCGCATAAGCCGAAAAAGAACCTGCAAAGATTGGTAGCAGATTTCGACATCTTCACTAGAACTGATTCCAGGCTTGTTGAAGAGTTGCTGCGGTGGACGATGAAGAATTATCATAAGCGTGTGAAAGACCATACTTGATGGAGGGTTGGACAGGTTAGCCAGGTGCATTTAATCGATTGTCGATCTCTTCATAAAGACATAATCGTTTCCTGTCTGAATATGGAATAGGGCCTTTCTCGTCGACTGGAGTTCTCTTTGGAGTTATACTTACTGAAGATGTAGAACCTGCGGGGGAATTTGGCCCACGGTCCATTGGTTCCAGTGTAGCTTCCCTGGAAGCTCCGAAAGCCATTTGATCAAGGCCGAATGTGCTTGTCGAGCCTTTGCCGCTGCCACTGCGCTGTCTGGATTTGAACGGCGGTTCTCGAAGATGTCGGTGATGATGGTGTGCGTGATATTCGCCAGTTCAGCCTGATAGATGAAGGACCCCACCAAAGTAACGTCTTCTTCATAGGCGTTCACTGACGTCTTCTCCGCGATATAAGTATCCAGTAATGTTTCCCAGTCTGGTGGATGTGGTATGCGGATCGGGTTGCGAACATCTGACTCCTGGGGGTACAGTGCTGGCGGGCGACCAAAGTATAGACTGAGCTGTTTATCGACAATGAAGGCAGTCCAATACACGCGGCGGAGAATCTCGCGGTCTACCGAGGTTTCTGAGGAACCTCCCCAGTTATTAGGATCCAAGTGCAGTCCCATTTCGTGAGCTAGACGGAAGGCCATTCCGCAAAACAGCCAGCCCTTGGACGAGTTGTTGTGCCCAATTTCCCGGTATCCCAGCAATATAAGGGCCTGAAGCATGCATAAATCAGGCGCATCCAAACTACCCAGAAGCAGTGTTCGTGCTTGACTAGCATATATCTGGGAAATGGCTGGGCCCATGGGATCATCTGTGATAAGAGCTCCAAGGGCACATATCGCATAAAGTAGGATATCTGAGTAGTAGCGCCCTGAGCCAGCGTCATAGTCTCTTAGGAAATACTCCCGGTATACCATCATATTGTATGGGTATATTTGCTTGAAGAAGGAGGCCATCATGCGCTGGGACATTTCGTCACGGGGCGCATATTGAAAGAAGGTGTTTTGGGGGCTCAAGCCTGTGTCTGAAAGCTGGAGCTGCTTCTCATCAACAGTCTTGTCTTGAGAAAGTTTCAAGGCCGCCGAAGCTTCCTCGGAAACATGCAGCTGGAACAGCGAAGTACCGCCATAGAACTGAGACGCGTTTCCAGCACGGAGTTTTCGAAGATGGCCTGCCCGAGGGCGGGCAAGGACTACATCATTTTCAACCACGGGGCGAGGAGGTTCACCCCCCGCGCAAGGTGGCTTCGAGAACGGTACGCGGGACGGTGGATGGGAAACAATATAGCTTACAAGCAGTTCATCGCGTTGTTCTGCAGTTGAGGCAGCAAGTTTTTGGATAAAGAGCTCAAGAGTGGCTACTTGGGCCTCAAGGGCTTGAACGTAGCTCTTGGAGACAGGCCTGCAGACGAAAGAGACGGCGTATTAGAATACAAAAAGACTCACAAGGGGTAGTCAACCTGAAATTACTGACCGCTGCTTTTCACCGGTACCGCGGATGCACTCGGTCCTAGCCTTGACACATTTACCGCATGGTTGATTTCTGTCGCATTTAATCTTCGATAGGAGGTCAGTTTTGAATAACAGAAGCAAGTTAATAAATGCAATGGGCATATGCATGCGCATGTGCAACGAGAGGAGGGGAAGGGGGGGGGGGGGAACTAACCTTGCGCCGACGGCATCTTTCACAACTGTGGGATAATGACGGGGTTAGATTGGACGAACCATGGTAACACAACACGCGCGTATGGGTGTGCGCATGTCAAGCAAAGACATGAGCATTCAAGAGAGCCAACTCACGAAGTCTTGATCGGCTCCCCAATAGGCGTTCTGGGTGTTTCTTTCTTGTCCTCCATTTGGATGCACAGCTAAACCCTGGCCGCTATGTGTTAACCCTAAACAAACCAAATGCCACCGGAAGCGGTCGGCTTACTCATGAGCTTAACGGACAAGAGCTGCCGATTCAATCAAGCTGAATCAAAATGACATAAGTGAATGAGCGTGGGACGGACTGGCCTACACTGCAAAGCGTCAAGGAGGAAGCAAGACAACGGAACTGGGGGATACACAGGATTGGTGCCGTCGGCCGGAAGTTGCGTTGAAAATTTGATCGTAATTTTTTCTAGGCCTCTCGCCCACATTTTTTTTGTAATAAGAGAGAGAGGGTCGGGAGGGGGGAGGACTTGGCTTGTGCGAAAGGATTTTTCGCCGTTGGCACGATGGGTACAGAAAAAAGCGTGAGATAATCGGAGGATCATGCCCGTGAGATGAAGAAGGATTCTGTCGGCGCTCCACAGGTCTTGAGGCAAGATTGATTAGAGACAAAACCATGCTGCAGAGAGGCTGCAGAGACAGAAGAAACGGACGTCTCGCTGATACAATTGAAAGTTGGATGCGGCAGCAAAACAATATGGCCCTTGGTAACGGGAGCCTCGGTGGAGTGGGAAAAGGAACGCGGGGCTTCCGATACACTGTCGGACTCAACTCCGAATCTTCGCTCCACGCAAGAACCTGATTATTCGTTAGGAAGTCGGATTTGTGAATGTTGGTATCGTAAGAGGGCGACTTTTGATATAGAAGACCGAACTATCAAAGTCGTAGTAAATCTGCGACGTTTAGTTGCGGTACCTGATTGGTTGATGACAAATCAACACAGAGGCTGCAATTGAGGTAGTTACAGATTGTCTTTGTTACACCTGATCACCCAAACTTGCCTGCTCTCACAGGAAGTTACCTGTCCTGATGCTGGTGAAACCTCAACTTCTTGATTTTCCAAATAAAAAAAAGAAGTTATCTCATTGTTTGTAATACAATACACAGTCCACTACGTATTAGTCTTTGGCAATCTGTCCTCTTCTTGTTCTTCTACATCTCTTCCCCGCACCGGCCTGACTTTCGTTCCCATACCCTCCGCTTTCCGATCCCCACTTCCTGCCCGTGTTCCCCCGCTATGGCCGGTTCCCGGAAAGGCGGCGTTCGCATTTCCATCGATCGCGGTGGCACCTTTACCGATGTCCACGCTTCATTTCCCGATCGAGATGATGTCATCCTGAAGCTCCTCTCTGTTGATCCAGCCAACTACAACGATGCTCCCACTGAAGGCATTCGCCGCATTCTTGAGCACGTTTCGGGCGAGCCGCTCCCACGCGGGCAGCCTCTAGACCTCAGATTGATTGAGCGCATCCGCATGGGAACGACCGTTGGCACAAACGCCCTGCTGGAACGCAAAGGTGCGCGCAGTGCCCTTTTTATTACCAAGGGCTTCAAGGATCTGTTGAGAATCGGGACACAGTCACGGCCCAAGATCTTTGATTTGACCGTCAAGCTGCCAGAGCTTCTATACCAGTCAGTTGTTGAAGTGGACGAGCGCATCACTCTGGAGGGATACACCGAGGATCCGTCCCCTTTGGCTATTGATGTTACAAGTGATCCTCAGCTTGTCCAGGGACAAACCGGCGAAATTGTTCGTATTCTGAAGAGCCCCGACCTTTCTCAAATATCCCGCGATCTTCAACGAGTATGGGATGAAGGCTATCGATCCATCTCCATTGTCCTCCTGCATTCCTATGTCTACCCCGAGCATGAAAGGCTTGTTGGTCAAATGGCCCGCAAGATGGGTTTCCTAGTGGTGGAAAGTGCCGCCTTGCAGCCCATGATCAAGGCCGTTCCTCGGGGAATGTCAGCCACTGCTGATGCTTATTTGACGCCCATCATCAAGTCATACATCGACTCCATCTCTGATAACTTCATCGGCGGCCTGGGTTCTTCTGGCTCGCGATGCGAGTTCATGCAGTCTGATGGCGGCCTGGTCGACTTTCGCAACTTTGGCGGGCTGAGAAGTGTTCTTTCGGGGCCTGCAGGAGGCGTAGTGGGATATGCACAGACAACGTATGACGAAGTTGAGAAAAAGCCAGTAATTGGCTTCGACATGGGTGGTACTTCAACGGACTGCTCTCGTTTTGCTGGTACCTATGAACATGTGTTTGAGACTACCACAGCCGGAGTTTCTATTCAAAGCCCACAGCTGGATATCAAAACGTGAGTCAAGTTCTTCTTCTTCTAAACAATATGAACAGCACATTCTTGATATGACCCATTATGCATATCACCTGGGCCTTTCTAATTTGCTTTATAGCGTGGCTGCTGGAGGTGGCTCAATGCTTTTCTGGAGAGACGGGCTTTTTGTTGTTGGCCCCGAATCTGCCGGCGCCCACCCCGGTCCTACGTGCTACCGCAAAGGTGGCCCTCTCACTATCACGGACGCGAATGTTTTCCTTGGCCGCATCCAGCCCCGGTATTTCCCAAAGATATTCGGTCCCAACGAGAATGAGCCTCTTGGCGTCGAATTGACACAAGCTGCGTTTCACGAGCTAACCAAAAAGATCAACAAAGACAACGCAACTGAAGGTAAACCATACCTGACTGTCGAGGAAGTCGCATTGGGCTTTTTGAAAGTGGCCGACGAGGTCATGGCTCGGCCAATTCGCGCCCTAACCGAAGCGCGTGGTTTCGATACGTCTTCCCATATTCTTGCTTGTTTTGGCGGTGCTGGCGGCCAGCACGCCTGTTCTTTAGCGGCTGCTCTCTCGATCTCACGTGTGGTGGTGCATAAATACGCCTCCATTCTGTCTGCATATGGCCTTTCACTGGCTGATCTGGTGCACGAAGTTCAGCGGCCAACCGCCATGGAATATAACGTGTCAAACATCACTACCATCAAGCAAACTCTCAAGACTCTGGCTTCCGAGGCCACATCGCACCTAGTCGGACAGGGCATGTCTGCAGGCCAGATACACCACGAACTGTATCTCAATCTCCGTTACAAAGGCTCGACTACGTCATTCATGATTCTCAAAGAGAATATCGAAGACGACAGTGACGAATCGTGGGACTTCCAAGCTTCTTTTGAAAAACGTCATCGCCGTGAATTTGGCTTCAACTTCCCCGGAAAGCCTATTCTCATTGACGACTTCCGCGTTCGTGGGATTGCCTCCTCTGCTAACAGAAAGCATGAGAGTCCGTTTCAACAGTTTCAGCGGTTGTCACCTCGGAATGTTTCACTGCCTGTAGCCAAAGAGACGGTCAAAGTCTGCTTTTCCGGAAGCGAGGGGAGAATAGATACTCCAGTCTATATTCTGAAGGATCTCAAGCCGGGCTCCAAGGTTCCGGGTCCGGCACTGATTCTCGATGAAACGCTCACAGTTCTCGTGGTTCCTGATAGTGTAGCGTCGGTCCTTGATTCCTGTGTTGTAATTGATCTCAACCAACACAGTTCAAGTGCTATCGGCCTATCAAAAGAGATGACTACGGCGGTGAATCCCATCCAGCTCTCTATTTTTGGCCACCGTTTCATGTCTATCGCCGAGCAGATGGGTCGCAGTCTTCAAAAGACGGCAGTGTCGACCAACATCAAAGAGCGCTTGGACTTCTCCTGTGCTCTTTTCTCCCCCGACGGAGGCCTCGTTGCGAATGCTCCTCATGTGCCTGTCCATCTTGGTTCGATGCAGTTTGCTGTGAAATACCAACACCAGAGATGGAAAGGCCAGCTGAAGGACGGTGATGTTCTAGTATCCAACCATCCATCTTGTGGAGGCACCCATCTTCCTGATATCACAGTCATCAGTCCTGTTTTTCAAGGAAACGATATTGTTTTCTATGTTGCCTCTCGTGGCCATCATGCGGACATTGGTGGTGTGCTTCCTGGGTCGATGCCCCCCAACTCCAAGTTTTTATATGAGGAAGGTGCGGCGATTGAAGCGGAAAAGCTTGTCAGCGAGGGAATTTTCAACGAGGAGCGCATGATAGAGCTTCTACTCCGTGATCCCGCCAAGCACCCTGGTTGCTCTGGGACGCGGTGTCTCAAAGACAATCTTTCGGACTTGAAGGCACAGGTGGCTGCTAATAACAAGGGCGTCCAGCTGATTCAGGGTCTGGTTACCGAGAGCGGTCTTTCTGAGGTTCAAAAGTACATGTATGCAATCCAATCCACTGCTGAACGGGCAGTTCGCGATTTGTTGCGTGGTTTCCATGAGCGAACCAACGGTCGGCCCTTAACTGCTGTTGACTACATGGATGACGGTACACCTATCTGCCTCACCGTTACAATTGATGGTCAAACCGGCTCGGCGGTTTTTGACTTTGAAGGAACTGGGGCCGAAGTTTACGGAAATATCAACGCCCCTGTCGCTGTTACTCACAGTGCCATCATTTACTGTCTGCGCGCTCTAATTGTATCCGAGATTCCTTTGAATCAGGGCTGTTTATCTCCAATCACCATCAAGATACCTTCCTCGTCACTTCTTTCGCCGTCCAAGGCTGCCAGTGTGGTAGGAGGCAACGTCCAGACATCTCAACGTATTACAGATGTTGTGCTAAAGGCTTTCGACGCGTGCGCTGATAGCCAGGGCTGCATGAACAATCTCACGTTTGGAGTTGGTGGTACGGATCCTAATACCGGCGCTCATATTGACGGTTTTGGGTACTATGAAACAATTGGTGGTGGTGCAGGCGCTGGTCCGACCTGGGACGGGTCGAGCGGTGTTCATACCCATATGACGAACACGCGCATTACAGATCCCGAGGTATTTGAAAAGCGATATCCTTGTATCCTGCATGAGTTTAGCATCAGAAGTGGCTCAGGCGGACCCGGCCTCCATCCTGGTGGAGACGGAATTGTCCGTGATATTGAGTTTACAGTCCCAGTGCACTTGAGCATTATTTCAGAACGGCGCACGCGGGCGCCACATGGAATGCATGGCGGGTATGATGGAAAGATGGGTGTGAATTATTGGTTGCAGAAAGAGAATGGGCGGAAGGTGAACCTTGGAGGAAAGGCGACTGCGAAGTTTGCACAAGGCGATCGTGTGGTGGTCATGACCCCTGGTGGTGGCGGCTGGGGGGCGCCACCTGATGAAGATCGCGAGTGATATGCGGCCGCGCACTCTGATACCTTTTTTAGTTCATATTCCATATTTGAACGCACACTTTGAAAGGGGCACCAAAAACACACGATACACAGTTGTGAATAATACGACGATGTTTTATTTTGTGTAACTCAAGATGAGACTTGATAAGATACCAACAGCAGTTGCCTATTCCATCATGCCCGATCCATCCTCAGCTATCAGCGTCTTGTATCATCAGGAATCATGCTCTTGATGCGTTCACAGAGCTGATGAATCTCTTGTGTCGTGGTTTTCTGGCCCGTCATCAAGTACAGAACATTTCCCAAGATCCGGCTGTGGATGTTCCATCCATTGAGATTCTGTATGAGATTTTTGTGCAAAGCCATCGAAGCAGTGCTTTTGTAGCCCGAGCCAGCTGAGTCTCTGACATAGATGGCGAGAACAGAGCCTAGAGCCCAAGCACCCTCAATGTGATCCCCGGGCAAGCACTTGACAAATTCAATGGGCCAAACGGACCAGACGTTAGCGTCCTTGAAATAGCCACTTTCTTGAGCCCAGTTCTTTTTGTGCTTACCCCACGATCCATCGTGGTCTAGTTTGCGTAGTTCCTTCACTGATTCTACTGCAACTTGACATCCCATGGGATGGGCGGTATAACTGTGTCCATGAAGCAAAGCATCACTCTTGTCTCCACTCAGGAAGCTTTCAAAGATGCTCTCTGAAGTCATGGTTGTACACAGAGGCAAAGCTCCTCCAGTCAGAAGTTTGGCATTGACAACAATATCTGCATCGACCTGGAGCATAGAGCCAGCTGAAAAACGACCGAGGCGGTACAGTCCTGTGAAGACTTCATCAAAGAAAACGGGTAAGCCACTCCAGTCGGAGTCGGTGGTGAGTGGACCAGATAACGGAGTTCCAAACAATTGCGGATTATCGCGCACGGCCTTGACCAGTGTACGTTGGAAGAGAGGGTCCCTGTACAATTTAGTTAACATCCAGATTCACGGGATATACAATGTCGAGTTCCCAAAGACTTACACTAGACGCATACCACCAGCGCCAAGAACAACTGGCTCCATGACAAGAGCTCCAAACTTACGACCAGAATCCTTCAGCGTTTTCAAGGTCTGAAGGATAATCGTTTTATAAGCCTCTTCGTCGCCGCGTGCCTCGCGGCTCACAATGTCAAAGACATCCCCAAGAGCTTCAAACTCCTTGTCTTGACAAAGACTCTCCCTCCATTCTTTCGGAATCTCAACCTTCCAACAGCCATCCTTGAAGATGACAGTCGGATATTCAAACCAGAATCCACGGCCTCTGTACCACTCTACTTTCTCATTGTAGACATTAGGATCAGCACAGTCCATCACGCCGATAGTATCGCCATGATAACTACCCTTTAAGCCAAGGATCTCAATGTTATCCCTGGGAGACCAGCCATACCGGTTACGCGCCGCCCTGAGAGCCATCTTCACGGCGACTTCACAGCCCGAACTTCCATTATCAGTGTAAAAGACTCTGCTGAAGCGGGACGAAGGTGAAGCAGCATGAGCACCATCAAGCATGCTCTCGGCAAGCATTAAAGCAGGCTCGTGAATGGCCTGTGCAAACATCACATGACCGTAGCGGCCGGCGGCGTAGGCGGCAGCCAGTGTTAACTGAGTGCTGGAATGTCCCAAGCCCTGCGTCCACCAAGACGCAGAACCGTCAAAAGACGGGTTGAGAAGGTTTTGGGGGCTGTTATTAGCATCAGCAGCAGAGGCGGTCTTGTTGTGAGTCTGGAAAAAGTTGCCATGGGCCGAGTCAATAGGGGTGATATCTGCTGGGCCTAGAAGCTTTTGTTGCGTGAAGGGATACCAAATAGTCTTGTGTGCCTTTTCTGCCATTTCTTCGAGGCGCTCTATGCGAAGCTTATGGCGGTTGTTAAGATGTGAAAGAACCTCTTGTGGCGAGTCCGAATTCACCTGAGCATGGTAAAACTCCCTCATAGCTTCAATGTCTTCGTCCACATTGGGGAGCCGATTGGGTGGTGTCTCGATTGTGCCGACCTTGATTCCGTGATGCTTTTCAAAGTAATTTGCCAGGTAGATATAGTTTTGATAGCGAGCCTCGCGGAAAAGCAGGACAGCTTCCACGTCGTAGCCACGGATTTTTAGGGCTTCGAACGATGCGATAGTCTGCGAAATACCACCAAGTTTGTAATCGCCAATGAGCACAGCGGGCAAGCGAAGAGGCTTGAAGAGCTCAGCCTGGGTAGTTCCAGAAGGCGACGGCGAATGCACGCCTCCAGCTGTCTCAACAAAGAGCCAACCCGGTCCTGAGGCGGCTTCTGCAGCAACATGTGATTGTATTCCCTGAAGAAGCTCAGCGTCCGAGGGGATATGCTTGGGAAATTCAGAAATATTAGCCCACCGAATATTTTCCATGCTGCGGTACCAGTGGCACGCATCATACCTTTCCCGAAGTCAGAGCTGCAGAGTGCGGGCTTTCCGCAAGATCGTATTGGAACAACGTGTGGAAGCGATTTTTAGGGGCGAACGTGCGAATATGTCTTGTTTGGCGCAGATTTTTATGAGTAAGTATTTATCGGCTGCGAGGATGTCAAGTGAAAAGTCTGGATGGAATACTTTGATATTAGCCAAAGAACAGATCACACAAGAGATATAGAAAGTATACGTACACCGTTCGTCGGCCTCGTCCAGAGGCCCTGTTGATACCGGCTTTAGGTAGGATACATTCTCATGCGGCCACAGCTTCAAGGCAGTTTTGCTGAGGGTCGTTGTGAAAATAGTCTTGCCCAATTCAGTGTTGGCAGCATATACTTGATGAGTGCGTAAGCTGCGCCATAACAAAGCAGAGGATGGCGCCATTGTTATGATGGTGTTGTGTTAGGGTTGTGTACTCGCCAAGGGTCAATCGTGCAACGAGAAAAGAGGAAAATCAAAGCCACAGGTTGAGAATATTCAGACAATTGTTGTATGAGCATTTTCCTTGATAAACTATAATACGAACAAAAACCTACACGTTACATTTATTAGGGTACGACAAAAAAAGACCGGCCCAGACCAGAACGGCCGGCAACGGCTTTTTTCGGCCAGTTTCGACTCTTGAGGAACGCAAGCCGCTGGTACAGGATTGGCCATTCGTCCATTAAATCCGCTGATGGGTTGTGAGCTCACAAGCCCAACAGGTTGATAGAGATTATCAATATTTATCTTCACGCTTCCAATAAAACTCTCAGGGGGGGCAAGAGCCAGTAACAGGCGCTTCATTACGTATTGTGGACCTCTAAGCGGTCGTCCTATGGCAGTATTCCCCGCGGATTCAGGATTGAGGGGCTTCAACCACTTCGAGGGGTCCTTTGCATTCTTTGGGGGGGGAAACAGTTATACAACCCACCCAACAGACTAGAACCAAGAGAGCTGTCAGCAGAGCGGGGGAGTTAGGGGAGAAAAGAGTTTGCTAGCGAATATGCAGAAAAGAGTGTCTATTCTCGTCACTACCAGTCGTTACTATTATCCATTATTATATATATATTCATTTTTTCGCTTGGGTTGAGAAGTCCCTGGGAGCTATGGGAGCTTGGGTGACTAAGACGAGAGATGAAGCCTTCTGGAATGCAATAATGGGTTGAGCAAAAAAAAAAAAGCAGGAACAAACAAGCATTAGAGTAATTGCTAAATTCCAAGTCTAGGTACAGAAGTTGGCAAGGCAATAACCAAACTACTTCAGACCAATTGACCTCCAGCTAGCCCTCTCGATATTACATCACAACACCAAAATATACCTGCCTCTCTGATTCTTTCTTTGATCATATTCAAACGATGAGATCCATTGCTGTTCGCAGTGCCCGCATGGCTGTTGCGCAGGCCAGCCGCGTAGCCATTCAGACACCGAGGGCTTTTTCTCCTTCTTCTCTTCGTTTTGCATCCTCGCTTCGTCACATGTCATCGTCGGCAGCTGAAGCTGTCGCACCCAGTACAGAAGAGCCAGTCTACGAAAATACGGCTGAAAAAGAGGCCTACCGTACCGAAAAAGCAAAGAAGATATTTGCTGAGGCTGTTGCGCGCACAGAGTTGCGCCATGACTGGACACGGGAGGAGATTGCTGCTATCTACTATCAGCCATTGTTGGAGCTGGCGTTTCAAGCAGTAAGTTCTCTTGTCTCATTGTCCCGTGCCTTGTTGCTTCTCCCTTTTTCTTTGACTGCAAATGCTGTTCTCAGTGCCCCTGCTAACAACAACTCAAGTCTACTGTCCATCGCAGATTCCACAAGCCATCTGAGGTCCAGCTCTGCACTCTTATGAACATAAAGACTGGTGGCTGCTCCGAAGACTGCTCATACTGCGCTCAGTCTACCCGCTACCAGAAGGAAACAAAGCTCGAGGCCAAGCGTGTCGAGTCTGTTGAGTCTGTACTCGCGGCCGCCGCCACGGCTAAGGCCAATGGAAGCACTCGTTTCTGTATGGGCGCTGCTTGGCGTGATATGCGTGGTCGCAAGAACAGCTTGAAGAACATTAAGAGCATGGTCGAGGGTGTTCGTGGCATGGGTATGGAGGTCTGCGTTACTTTGGGAATGATTGATGCTGAGCAGGCTAAGGAGTTGAAGAGTGCTGGCCTGACAGCGTACAATCACAATGTCGATACCAGTCGCGAGTTCTACCCCAGCGTCATCTCCACTCGCAGCTACGATGAGAGACTGGCGACGCTGGCAAATGTCAGGGAGGCTGGAATCAAAGTGTGCAGTGGTGGTATTCTGGGACTAGGCGAGAAGTCAAGCGATAGAATTGGCCTCCTACATACCGTGTCTACTCTTCCATCGCACCCTGAGAGTTTCCCTGTTAATGCCCTTGTTCCCATTAAGGGTACACCTTTGGGAGACCGGCCTATGCTCGAGTTCCCCTCTATGCTGCGCACTATTGCTACAGCCAGAATCCTCATGCCCTCTACCATCATTAGAATTGCTGCCGGGCGCAAGACCATGACAGAGGAAAAGCAGGCCCTCTGCTTTATGGCTGGAGCGAATGCTATCTTTACGGGTGAAAAGATGTTGACGACTGACTGCAATGGCTGGGATGAAGATAGTGCCATGTTTGGTCGCTGGGGTCTGGAGCCGATGAAGAGCTTCGAGAAGACTACCATCACTCAGGAGGCAGAGATTTAGAAGCTGTACAGTACGATGGCATGATATGACAGAAGCTATATACTTGCATGGCGTAGACTGAAGGAACGATACGATGATGGATTGGTGCGTAGTGGTGGGAACTGAAACAATGGATAGCCATAAAGATATTGGGTCATGATTGTAAGCATGATTATCAATACTGTCAAGCTTCTGGTACCTATATATATATGTATATATATTCACATTTGATCTTCCATATCAGAGCTTGGCCCCCGTGTTAACTCGCATTTCCTGGTTTATCCATGCTTCAATGGCACCCACTAATCCGACAACCTGTTCAAAGGTGTTTCCAGCATGAAGACAAATTCTAATTCTTTCTTTTCCAGACGGCACGGTTGGGGCGACGATTGGCCGTACCATGTATCCACGATCCTGGCAAAATTTGGCTAGACGCCTTGGAGCCGGCGTGATCACGGGGATAATCGGACTTTCAGGATTCCTGTGGCTGATAACAATAACATCAGAGGGGGGATGGAGTCGCTTGTTGAGTGTTGTGAGTTGATAATGTGTAAAGGCCATTAGCTCGCTCACGTGGTCAATCAACTCCTGCGCCTTGCCAGTTAATAAGAAGTCGTAGCCCGCTTTTATAGCAAGCAAAAACGCAAAGGACGGCCCAGTTGTGTATATGAAGCTGCGAGAGTAGTTGATGAGATAAGACCTGGTAGTTTTGGAGCAAAGAACCGCAGCTACAACGATCCAGTCAGTAAATCTCCATTCTTAAATGCTATGGAGAAAGGAAGACCAATCATGACTCACCGCCAGAGCAACTCATGGCTTTACCAAAGGTGTGCAGCCGTATAAAAACTTTGTCCTCGAGACCTAGATGGCTCACAAGGCCGCGCCCATCGAGGCCTATGATGCCTGTAGAATGTGCCTCGTCGACGATAATGTAACCATTACCCTTTGGGAGACACTTTTCTACACAGTCAACCACGGCAGCTAACGGACATACATCTCCGTCCATGCTATAAACTCCCTCAACGGCTATGAACACGTTGTGGCGCCCCTGTACAGCGGCGTCTCCCAAACTTTCTAGGCAGTGTCGGAGTGAAGTGTACTTGGACTCTGCACTTGGTCCTCCTTCCACTTGATTATGGGAAAAGGGGACCCGACGTGCGGCCCGACTCATTTTCATACCATCGTGAACACTGGCATGGATGAGCTCATCATAAACCACTACGTCACCTTTCTGTGCCACACAACTGAAAATGCCGTTGTTTGCGTCGAAGCCAGAGTTGAAGATCAGGCCTGCCTCGGCGCCATGGTGGTGAGCAATGTCTCTCTCCAGCTGCTCAGCAAAAGCAGAGTTGCCATCCAAGAGCCGAGAGCCACCGGATCCAAGCAGAGCTTCGTTTTGATGACAGTTGAGAAGCTCGAGATACGACTTGATGACCGTAGGGTTGGTTGATAGAGAGAGATATGAATTGGAGGAAAAGTCAACGGCTCCCGAGGGAGGGACGCTCAATTGTCGGAGAAGGGAGTTGGAGCGTCTTTGTTCTAGCAGGAACTGAAACTGCTGCTCAAGTGGACGCATGCTCAAAATATAGACAATGAGTAAAGGGTATAAGAGAGTGACAAATGTATTAGTAGGCAGAGAAGAGCAGTATGAAAAAAAAAGAGCATGAGGGTTATAAGGGCTACATTAGGGTTGTACCGACATACAGCCTAGCACAGTCCTAGGAGCTTGAAAATATTACACCAATCCAAACATAGAAGTACAATAGAATGCATGATGTAATACAACTAGTTAATTATAATATCATTTCTCTAGTTAATTCATCGCCCAATTACAGATGCAAATCTCTGTTGAGATATAACTATCAGGGTTAGGGTTAGGGTTAGGGTTAGGGTTAGGGTTAGGGTTAGGGTTAGGGTTAGGGTTAGGGTTAGGGTTAGGGT